>QEPC01008917.1:1798476-1867370 GCA_003113815.1 Sphenodon punctatus
AATTTGAAGTGAAGGAAGTCAGCGTGAGAATGGGATTTGCGCCAGAGTCGTTCAGCAGCACGAGTGCAAGAACGGAGGTGGCGGATACTAGGGGTGAGCCAAGGACGGGGGTTGTGGGAGAAGGCAGGGCGGGAAGAGAGAGCACCCTGATGCTGGATCCAAAGCGAATAAAAGTCATGCAACTTTTCATAGGGAGTGAGAAGTGGGTAATTCACATGAAACTGACTAGAGCTGCCTCTCGGTGGCTTCTGAGGCAAGAGGGAATTTGACATGAAACTGACTAGAGCTTAAAGTCTTTGTGACAGAGCTGGCTCCTGATAAAAGTTATACGTAACTTTCCTTATGCTGTTTTTTCTTGGGGAGTTAGATTGGGACTGGGAGGTGAAGCGGGGGGAGGGGCTGGGATAGGTTGGGGCCAAGGATGCTGTGCGGGGTGGGGAAAAGAGTGGGAGGACAAGGGAGGTTGGGGAGTTAGATTGCGACTACGAGGAGAAGCGGGAGGGGGGGTTGGGGAGCAGAGGCAGGAGCTGAGCCAAGGCAGAGGCGGCTGCTTGGGTTGCCGTGCCGGAGCCGGGGAAGTTGCGGGGGGAGGAGAGTAGGAGCGGGGATTGAGATGACATCCCAGGGGCTTTTTCGCGTGGCTCAGGCTGCTGCTGCAGCAGAGTAAACTCCCCTCTCTGGCTCAAGCAGCTGTGGCCCCCTCCCCAGTGATCTATCCCATCCAGCAGTAGCAGCACGAGAGATGCTGGCTCCCTCCCAGGTTTTGAAGGCGCTGCCCACCCGTGCGGCTCCAAGCCCAAGTAGAGGTGCAGGAAGGGGAGCCGGGAGGGGGGCGGGGACGGATAGAGCTTGACAGCAGCGGAGCAAGTGGGAGGGAGGGGGAACCAGTCCCTCCCCTGCCTCCTTTCTCCTCCACAGTTCTCCGTCCAGCTTGCCCCTCTGCCAGAGAAGCGCGGGCAGTACTGCTCACAGGCGAGCCAACAGAAACAATGTTTAAATCTTTAATAATTTTTTATTTATTTATTTTTATTAAAAGACTTAATATCCCGCCCCTCCTGCCACAGGAAGTTCGGGGCGGCTTACAACAACATAAAAACAATTATAAAACTATAAAATTATAAAAACATACCACTCCCCCCCATCCCTCTCCTCCACCACCAATGCCTGATGGTTTTGGCTGCACTAAACACTCCCAGACTCTAGCAACACTTGGTGTCTATCTCAGGCTCCAAGACTGCGGAGTCTGGGAGCTCAACTCATCGTCGAGGAGGAGATATTGATGATTCAAAAAGGTCACCGTATTGTGCATTTTGACCACAACCAATTAACTTTTCAACAATTATAACTTTTTATTTTCTGACTGAATCTTCTTCAAACATTCCACGTATGATGGTCCCCCCAAATAGAAACCATGGATAAATGTTCAGAACTGTAACTCAAGCAGTTTCCTCAATATCAGGGCTTCAGTAGTCCCATTTATAACGGAGAGTGGTTGCGCATTTAACTTTCAGGCTGCAATTAGTCTGGCATGACTTATTCTTGACAAATCCAAGTTGACTTTTAGTAATCACTGTATTGTTTTCTAGTTGCTTAGAGAATGACTGCTTTATAATCTGTTCTAGTATCTTTCCTGGTATCAATGCTGACCGGTCTATAGTTTCCTGGATCCTCCTTTTTTTCCCTTTTTGAAGTTAGGGACAACATTTGCCCATCTCCAGTCTTCCAGCACTATGTCTATTTTCCAAGAGTTCTCAAAGATGATAGACAGAGGTTGTGACAGTACATCAGAGGTTCCTTCCATACCTTAGGATATCATTCATTCGGTTCTGAAGACTTGAACTCGTTTAAGAGTAGCTAGGTATTCTCTGATCAACTCTTTATCCTGAGATGCAATCCTTAACCCTCATTATTCATGCTACTTTTGCCAGGTTGGACGCAATTTCCCTTTTGGGATAAGACAAAGGCAAATTTGGAGTTGAATAGTTTGGTCTTCTCTTTGTCACCTGTTAACATTTCACCATCTTCACTGAGCAGCAGACCTACTGGTCCTTTTTCTTTCTTTTACTTCTAACGTATCTGAAAACCCCTTTTTGTTGTTCTTAGCATCCCTGTCTAGCCTCAGCTCATTCTGTGCTTTAGCCTTCCTGACACCACCCCTATAAGTCTGGACTACTTGTGTGTACCCATCCTTTGTGATGATGACATCCTGCCGAACCCAGTAAGCAGCTGCACTACCACATTGTGAATGAGCTGCAAGCAACAAAGCAGCACTGCTGGAAGTCCATATAACAGGGTATTACAAAAATCGTGTCTCGTGGTCACCAGGGCATGGGTTGCTGTGGCAAGGTCACACGCCTGGGATTAGGTATGGGTACAGCTTACACAGATTGTGCAGCAGGAAAAGGCATTTTTGATATCAGAGTTTTCATGGATAGAGCACAGTTGAAAATGATGCCCACGTTCCTTACCTGGCCCACAACCTCCACCCAGACCCCTGCAGTACGCAGAACCCTGAGGGAGGAGGGCATCCTCATATCGGCTACCCCTCCCCACCAGCATCACCTCAGTCTTTCCCGGGTTGAGCACAATAGCTCTGACGCATCCAGCTGGCTATGTTATTACATTCCTCCATGGCAAAGGTCAAGCTGACAGGGTCCAAGGTTAAGAGATATATAGTTGTATATAATCAGCATATTGATGGTACTCAATTCCATGCTTAGACATAACATCTCAAAAGGGTTGCAGGTATATGTTGAAAAGCGGGGGTTGACAGAACAGAACCCTGGGGGACAGTAGTCTCTACCCCATAGGAAGACTTGAACCCAGACTGGAATTTCTCCAGGATGTAACTGGAGTCCAAATGCTGCTACAGCTTTATTGCCACAGCCTTCTCAATCACCTTCCCTAAAAAAAGGAGGTTAGAGCGTTTGTGTGCTGCTGGGGATTGAGCTGCTCATTGCTGACTGCTGACATCTGGTTCTCCCCTTTCCCAGGTACCACCTATATGCAGCCGTTGAACAGCTGATGAGAAGCCCTGAAGTTAATGTTATAGATCTTTTTTGTGTGTGTGTGTGAGAGAGAGAGTGGGAAATATTGCTATGGGGGATGGGCAGGGGTTGAGGGCTATGCCACAGTCCCCAGGTGAGGGGTTATGGGCAGGGGTGGGGATAGGGTTGTGTGGCATGGGGTGGAGGGGTTAGAAAGAAGGTTAGTGGGTAGAGTTTAGGGTTTTTAAAATTGCGTTTACTTTTTTATGCGTTTCCATTCTGATATTTTTCCAGTATTTTTGTTTGTAATATTGTAATATTTTTGTAAGCTGCTCTGAGTTCTTTTGGAGAAGGGCACGATATAAATAATTTGTAATGATAAATTAATAATAATAATAATAATAATAATAATAATAGAGACCAAGCAGTAATTGGCAAGCCCTCTAGCATCTAGAGATGGTTTACTGAGAAGGGGGCGAACCTCTGCACACTTAAGGCTAGCCAGCACCCTGTCCTCCATAAAGGAGGCGTTAAAAATACTGGTCAGTAATGGTATCACCGCCCCCGCGCTCACTTCAACAACCAAGACAGGCACAGGTTGGAGTCGCAGGTGGTGGGCCTCAATGATCCCAACAGCACATGGATCTCTTGGTCAGTAACCCTGTCAAAGTCAACCAGGGGAAGACAGTCCCTCAGGACCCCATAGCTCTCCACACCAAAGGCCCAGAGCCTTCTCTGCAAAGAATGAAGCAAATTCTTCACAGCTCTCTATAGAAGAAACTTTAGATAGGCTGAGACAATCTGGCGTCACCAAGTTGCGTAAACCCGAAACAGTGGCACTGGTCTATTCCTTGGAGTCTATGCCTGAGGGCAAATACAACTGCTTGGCCTCAGTAGTACTGTATGCCCGCATGAACTCTTTGTACAGTTGAAGACTGGCCTCCAGACAGCTCCTGTGCCATCTCCTCTCCAACCTATGCCTTAGCCTCTTTAAATCCACTAGATCACTAGATGACTAGGGTCCAGCAAAAAGTCAGGGAGTCAAGAGCCCCCTCTAACAGCTGAAAGTGAGCCTGTCAACCCCCTGGTGGGAAAGGGCAGACAGATGAATTTCAGCACTCGTAATGAGGCTGCTGAAATCCACTGGATTCAGCAGTCTCTGTGGCTGAAAAACAATGGATCAGTCACTGTGCTGCCGGATGGATAGAGCAGCACCCACACTGAAATGCACAAAGTAGGTCAGATCACCCAACAAGGGTGACCTGAACATCCAAAACCTTCAGCCCAGACTCTAAGATGAGGTCAAGCGCTTATCCAGCTCTGTGAGTGCTCTTCTGAGAGAGGTCATTGCATCCAGGAATTCAGGGACCAGAGCCTCTTAATACAAGACAGAGGCAGCCAATCAGGGGCTTGGTAAGCAAGGAATCCCATTAGGACCCTGAAATGCTGGAACAGAGAGCTTAGTAGGCAGGAGCATGGACCTAAACCAGAGTGTAGCTAAAGAGGCAGCTAATTGTTTTAGGCATGCCAGGGAAATAAAACAACCCGTTTTCTTCTAATGTGCATTTGTAGATAGGGGGACCTATACCTCAAAAGACCCAAAGACCCTCACGTACTGCAGCTGCTATTTCATATGCTTAAGCGAGAAGAGGCAGCACTGAACACAGGAATGAAGTAGCTAACCACAAAACCCGACACTGTGCAGCATGTGGTTTGGCTGAAGTTCAGTAGGTCACTTTGCAGCAGGGCAGATTCTTCAGTGATATTGTGGTCTAACTCCTACCCATCAAAAGACAGACTGTGGTTTGCAACAACAGCTGTAAAAATATTCCAATTGGTGATAGTTATGCGGGGCACAAACCTTTCTTCAACCTCTTGTTCCTTTTTAGATTTTAATTTTCAGAAAAATAAAAATCTGCCTTGAATTCTTTGAAATCTTTTTCCACATGGGTTCCCTGCCAATGTTCTTTTCTGCTTCAGCCCTTGGCAGGTCTTGCTCCAACACATGCCAAAGAGCAGATTCTTTTATGGCCCTGTGGGCAGGATAAACTACACATCGTGCCGCACTTCAGTGCCCTCCACGTGAGACATTAATGCTTGGGCTTGGAGTGAGCTGCCTCTCTGTCTCCAATTCTGCCAAATCTTTACAGGCTGCTTCAAAACCCACGAAAAACCAACAGAACTGTAATATCTCTATAAATGCTTTACAGATTATATTTACAGAGACCATCCAAATAGTTCTCTTAACTCCCTCCTCCTGCCCCCAAACTTGGGTACATTCTCTCTCTAGAGCTCTTGGTTACAATAAGGCTATTATTAAAACATGAGATGAAAATGATGTAACCTGGGGCCTTCTTTACTCACTCCACAAGGCAGACACTCCACCCTCGGGGAGTGACAGCGGCTCCATGGATATTCTAAGCTCAGCTCTTCTCCAGGAAAGTACCCCTTTCAGTCTAAAGCCAAACATTACATAACATGGCTCAGAGAATTCAGTCTGAAACAGATCCATCATCAACAGGTAAACTCCCGTGCTACATCCCCTCTTTCTATCCATATCTGGTACAAGGGTCTGTTGAAAAATGGGAACACTGCCCTTTGAGTTTCTGCTGCTTTACTCTCCCTTTCCACAAAGTATCATCCACACTGCCTCGCAGACACTCCTTCCTCTGCAACAAAAAAAGAACAGTTGGGGGATAGGCACACTTTTGTCCCAGAATTTAAAACTGAGAAATAAAAAGAAGCCAGAGCAAACATAAAAGGAAAAGTATCATAATTACTGCAATAAGTCAGTCCTTAGTTTTTGATGCAGATTTTCCATTTTAAAGGGCGGCAATGGCAATAATTAGGTGCTAAAAATCAGATCACTTATGTAGATAGATGTACATGAATTTATGTACGTCATTGTAGGCACTCAAAATTGAGACTTTGACTTTCCCCACTTGTAGGTTCAGAGCCTTTCATTCAGCTATAAAACTAAGTTCAAATATTGAGACTCTGAAGATTAGTTCCAAATGGGTATCTCCCCTGCTACCTTTGCCTGTGTAGTTAAACTCCACAGGTACCGGACACACAGCTACTTATACATTCACAAGCACCACCTATAAAGCTGATACAAATGCAGCCTTGCAGAAGGGATTCTATCTTTGGAGTGCGTTCTTCTCCCCTTTAGCAAGGGGTGTTTAGAAAGCATTTCAAAAAAAGCATGTGCCCAGTCAAGGATGGGTTTTTTGACAAAGGTTTATACTTTATAGTGAGGTCGCATGGCAAAAATTCCACTGCAAATGCTGCGTGTACTATACAGCAGCTGATTTTCCTTTCCTCGTTCTCTACGTGGGACAATTATGTTTGCAGCCAATACAGTCAAACTGTCAAAATATCCTCAAGGTTTTCTACTCCATTTCTTCTGGCATTTCATTATGTGTTGGGACAAGCAGAGTTGGATAACTCTTGACTGTTATTCTGAGGTATATTATATACTTGCTGAAGTGAAGAGTGTGAAAGTTTAACGGTCTGTTATGACACACACTCTCTTCAACAACCAGAGAGAGCTGTGTGGTTAACATAAGTGCTACAGATTGGAATCTATGCTAATTATAAACAAGTGGAAAAATTAATGTATTGCTTTTATGAGAGCATCTTTCATTCAAATAGTGATTTCTTTTGCAGGAGAGAAGCACAGAAAGTTCTTGTTCGAAGAATTTAATACCTTCCTTGCTAGGAAGTCTATTAATCAAATGCATAACAGTATTCCCTGCATGGTAGATTTTTTGCACAGTTAGTTTAGCATTTAAAGTGATTGTTTGTTTATGTCCCAGTTATTTATAGTCTGCACATCCACTTTTTGGATTTTCTAGAGCATTCTTTCCTTGTTAATTACTATCTGGTTGCTCAATACTGTTATGCATTTGATTAACTCAGGAGTATATTATGTATACTGTATATCTGAGGGAGGGTTTATTGTTGTACCCGAAACACGTCGGGTGATTGGGTGTTCTAATATGATTGTGACTTCTGTATGTTCTTATATGTATTTTTGCATATTTTTTTTATCTTCAATATAAATTTTGGATAACAGCATATTTGTGTTGTTTTTGATACTTTCTGCTGTGCTGTGTCCCCCCCACCCCCGTTGGATATTTTGTCACTTCATCTGCCACTGAAATGTAGTCAGCTGTAGAGGTGATCACAGCAGCTGTTTAATATTGTTTGGCAATACTACAAGAGCTTGGAGTAAGGAGTAAATTCAAGTTGCATGTTGAGGGATGTTGATGGGCAGGAGCAAAGTTAGTTTACAAAAGCAGGAATATGAAAAAAGAAATACTCACACATCCAGAAAAGAGATGTGGAACAGGATTATTCAAACATGTAGACAAAGACTTACCAGCTCCCCAAAATGCTTCATGGCATACTCCAGTACTCCAGCAGCTGCCTCGGGTTGCTGCAGCTTATTATTAATGCTAGGAGGAAAAATGAAAAAAAGAACATTAAACACAATTGATGATGCACAGTGAACAACATAAAAAGCAGCTTGTACAAACTGGTGAAAGTAGCTGAATATTAGTTTACATTAGGGATACAATGCCACACAAGCAGGGTGACTGATCAAGTGACACAGATGACAAGAGTCCAGGATCTTTGCAATGTGGTGAATACAGAACTCTTGATTCTAAACAGGAATGTCAGTGGAGCAGCAAAGGACAGTCTGGTATTGTTTATGGGCTAGCTTTTTTTCTCTTGCTTTCTTACAGTACATCCTTCTTGAGACTCAAAAATCCAGCTAACCTCTAATAATGCATCAATCAACTCCTTCACCACACACTGGGGTGATGCAAGTTAAAAATGTCTTCAGTAACGCTCCATTGTTCCATTCAAGCTCTGCATATCCGAGCTTGAGAACTCATTTCTCCCAAAAGCAACAGGATGAGAAGAGAGAAGAATGATCTGCAGCCCTCCCATCCTGAGTGAGACTTGATGCCAAGCAAGCTCATAATCCTAGTATCTCCTGATCAACCCAGTACTTGTGGTATAAGATTGCCCTTCACCTCCAAAACTTTAAATAGCACAAATTGCTTTGATTGCCTGCAATGTCCAGGCACATCTCAGTGGGACTGGAAATAAACAGTTAAGTTACCATTTCAGTTGGTCCTGCTCAAGTACAAGGGATTGTACTAAATGGCCTTTTAAGAATTTCCATCCCTAAAATCCTATGATTTTGTTCACTATGGTCATAGTCTCCTTGCCATGTGTGCTGTTTTTGCAAAATTAATTTCTGTAACTTGCACAAAACAATAAGCAAGAGCATGTACATGTAAAGCACCATGTACACAGACAAGAATAATTAATAACTCTGCACACAAGGGGATACCAAGTTATAGCAACTGAAAGGGAGCAGCTTTGCTCAGTTCAGTCACCAACTACACGCAGGACAGGAAGGTTGCTTAAGGTCTTGCTCTCTTCCATTCCCTAAGACAACTTCAAATGTTGTTGTTTATTTGTTTTTGTTTTTTAAATTCTGATGCTACCTTTTCATTCACCTAAAACCCCATCTTTGGGTGCTTTCCCACATTACCACATCGGGGGAATCTAATGAGAAGCAAACCCCCCGGTGGGGAAATTAACGTGAGGCTTTGAACGTGGGCACATGGTTAAAAGCGTCCTTTGACACGTCTCCCATTGTTTTCAATCATGAAAAGCAGGGTTGGATTTTGCATCCTGCCTTTCATGATTGAAAGAGCAGGAGGCACGTTAAATGATGCTTTTAATCACGTGCCCATGTTTAAAGCCTCACGTTGATTTCCCCGCCAAGGGTTTGCTTCTCATTAGATTCCCCTGACGTGGTAACGTGGACACGCACCCTTTGTCTCTCTTTCACATCATTTGTCCCATATTTCCAGAAAGGAGGCATCTGAACAAAGTCGGGGAAGAGTCAGATGTTAAAAGAGGACTAACACAAGGCCAGAGACACTGTGGGCCACTGGCTGAGCACAAGGTTCTCACTTTTGGTCCAATTCATTAAGTTATTTCCATTCATTTTTCAAGGAGGCAGAGATAGTGGAGACCATTCGGTTTACTATAACAGTGGTTCCCACCTATTTTGCCTGTGTGACCCTATTTTGAGCTGTAAATATAATCCTGTAGAATATAATCCTGAGATGTGCAAAGTAAATGAAATATCAGCTGCTTATGTGACCCCATCTGCAAACGGTGTGACCACTTCTGTTCAGAGAAATTTGGGGTCCTGGTATATCTCGGCGGCTGGGGCCCCCTACCTCCCAGCCCCCCCGCTGTAAATTTTGAAATTAATTTCTGGAGATTGTACTGGTACTTTACTTACACATCGTAGTTACTTCAATACTATATAAAGAGTGTCAACAGTGTTTATTTACACTCAACTCTACCCCCCTCATGCATATGGCTAGGGTTCATCTTGGACTTCTCCCTCGCCTTTAAATCCCAGATCCAATCTGTTGCGAAATCCTGTTGCCTCTCCCTGCACAACCTTTGCTAAAATCCAGCTCTTCCTCATTGTTTCCACTGCCAAGACTCATCCACACTCTACTCCTTGACTATTGGCATCCTCCTACTGACTGGCCTTACCCACTCTCATCTTGTCCCCCTCTTCTGTTCAAAATTCCACTGCCAAGGTCATCCACCTCACCAGCCACTTTGATCATGGTTAGCCCTTCCTCTTCTCCCTCCACCTGAACCCATTTCAGCACAAGCTTCTTATCTTTACCTTCAAGGTCCTTCATGGCCTTGACCCCTCCTATCTCTCTGCGCTTATTTCCTGCTACACTCCCATCTCGGAGCTCTGCTTCTCTTCTGCCACTGTCATCACCTGCTCCGTTGCTCCTCATAACGTATCCGCCCCTTCTCCCTTGCTGCCTCCTAAGCCTGAAACTCCCTCCCTGAATACATTAGTTCTGCTCCCTCCCTCCCAACCTTCAAATCTCTCGTGAAAATCTACCACTTCTGTCAGGCTTTCCATAGCTCCTCATCTCCTTCTTCTGTTCCCTGATTTACTCAGGGTCTCTTCCTCCCCTATAACTAAGCACATGAACCTGCAGCTTCTCAGCTTCATGGATGTATTCCTGTCTCTCCCTCTGTTCCCCTTCCCTATGTCTCCCCTCTACTAAATTGGAAGCCTGCTGGGGCAGGGACCTGTGTATAATTGATTATTATAAAGCACCAGGTGCATTGCTGGCACTATATAAATACATCATCATCTATTACTCATCACATTTTAAGGTATATTTTGAAAGAACATTCTTTCTCTGAGATCCCCTCCTTGAACTCAGGGGCCTGGTAGAATTGCACCCTTATTTCCCTTCTCTCATCAGGCCTCGGCATGACCCCACTTGCGGTCCTGACCCTCAGTTTGGGACTCTGTTTTATAGGGAAAATGTCTCTTCAAATTAGTTCAGGCCATTAGTGCTGCAAGGTGAGATTGTCACTGGCTTAAAAGGGTCACAGATGCATATACTGAACAAAACCTGCTCCATCGGAAAAGACTCGCTGATGTAAAAGCTGGAACAGGCTCTTCTGGTCCATCTAGTTCCCTGGTCACAAGTTCTCCCCCATTTGCTGCCATGTGATTTAAGGATTTCAATGAGATTTAGCAAAGCGATCCGCAGAGGACTTAAGCAAAACTCATGTGTCTGCTTGTATATTCCATTTCGTCATTTTAATTTCCTCCAAGCCATTCTCCCTTAAGCTAGGACTTCCTCTCTTGGCCCTCTTCCTCCTTGATCATCCACGTATGCAAGACCCTTTTTGTCATCAAGCGTCAGCTGCAGACAGTCAGAGTTCTCTAGGGATTTTGAGGGGTTTTTAAAATGAGACCATCAACTCCTTAGAAGAATTAGATTAGAGGTTTTAGTGTCAAAGAACACTCTGCTCCATGGGAACAATGAAGAAATAACATTACCAGATAATATGTACCCCGACTTGCCCTTTATTGGTTTTACTGTTACCACTGCAAATGCTCTATCCTCCACAGCGTCTCCAATTCCTCTGCCCCAGCCCATGCATGTGACCTCCTCATTCAAAGACTTTTAAGAGCACACTAAAACTCCTAAAGATCTGGTTAATGTATGGAGTTACAATGGATCACAAACTAAAAATGAGCCAACAGTATGATATTGTCTAAAAAAAGATAAATGATATTTTTGTAATGCATCAGCAGAAGCATCATATCCAAGGCATGGGAAGTTATTTTCCACTCTACCCTTACTTGGAGTATCGCATCAAGCTTTGGACTCCACACTTTAACAAAAATGGTGATAAAGTAGAGGGATCGGAGTACAGCAACCAAGAGAGGAGAGCAACCAAGGAGATAAAGGGTTTGACCAACGAGGAAAGGTTGAACAAACCAGGCATATTTAGCCTAGAGAAAAGATGACTGGAGGAGGACATACATTTCCCAAGATGTAAATAGTTGCTATAAGCAGGATGGTATTCAACTGCCTTCTGCGAATAATGACGGTAGGACAAGAGGTAGCTTACAGTTTAAATCTTTCCTCTTTCAGTTAAGTATCAGGAATACTTGTCTAAGTGTAAGAATGGTTGGATAATGAAACAAGTTACCATGGCCCCTTCACCCAAAGTTTATAAAAATAGGTTAAAACTAATGTGTATCAGGGAGGACCTAGGTACAGTTGCTCCTGCTCAAGGGCATGGAATGAACTAGATAACCTTGAAATGTACATTGCTGCTTTATAATTCTATAATACCGATGGCCACTAGTACAGGGAAACCACTGCCCAGACAAGCTGCTTTGAACCTGTCCCACCTGTTCAAAAGAGTGAAACACGTTTGTCCTTTGAACTGTATCTATTTCCTGCCAATTTTATAGGCCAGCAGACAGGCAGCACATGGAGCCTTGATGATAACGTCATGTGGGTCTTTGCTCAAATCCCCTTTCACAAGGAGTGCCCATTTTATAGGGATTCTGGGATTTTTTTAAAGCCAATTTTATGAACGGCCTCTGGCTCATGACTCTCTTCTTTCCCTATTAATGCTGGAGAACTTATAAAGGGTAAATTGTTCAAAGCAAGGCCTCCACATTTGCAAGTTTTACAACATGTAGCTCAGATCCAAGCTAAGACCAGCCCATGTTTGCAATGGAAGAAGCATAACATAAGTAAACCATATGATTCAGGAGTGAGAGCAAAGGAAAAAGGAGGGCTCTTTCTATCCATGCTTCTCCATTTAGACAAACAGCAGGCAACATTCAGAACTCCCTCCCCATGTATTACCTCCCAAATGGGGCCAGGTACCTATTCCCACTCAAAGGCCTACAGAGTAAAATAGAGAGAGAGAAACTAAAGTGAGGGTGCAAGGGATAACTTTGGGCTCAGCAAAAGGCTGGGCAGGAATAAAGATATGCATGCCCATGTGGCAGCAACCCACCAGACATGGAGGCCCCACTTACAGCAGGGTCTCAAAAGATGTAGAGCCTGCTGTGTGGGTGGGTGTGGGCTAACGTGTGCCCACATGTCTGCATCCCATCTATTAGGTTGTGTGTAGCCTACATGCCAGCACCATAGGCTTGTGGGTGAAAAGCCTAGCATGTTCTGAGGAGCAATTGTTTCCTGCCCCTCTCTCCGCTCTCACTAGCACCTAAAAAGGCCAACATGCACCAAAATTCAGGCACGTACTGTCCCATCTCCTCCTGATTTGCAGCAAGCGCCCAATGTTCGCTCTTTAGAACCTGTCACCTTCTCTGGAGCTACCTCCACACAGTTACTAGTCATATGAACATGCCGTCGCTGAACACTTCTTCACAAGCTCCACCGGCGGATCTGTGGGAGGAGGAAGAGGACGAGATAGAGGAGCAAAATGTCCTCCCACCAGTCCCGCCACCCCCCCAAGAAAGCGCACCCAGATGCCCCCAAAAGGGGAAGGCAGAAGAAATAAATGGGTTTTGGAAATAAATAAAAGCACTTTTTTATAATTAAAAGTTCAATAAAATTCAATAAATAAAGTTAAATTAAATGTATATTTATAAATAAAATTGTTATTTTTTCACAATCCATATTTTTTGTGCCTAAAAGGTGGGAGTTTTGGGGGAGTGACGGCAGTGGAGAATGGGAGTATGGCATAGTCACAAGCCACTTTGGGGGCTGGGGTTGGAAGGGAAGGGCGCTGGCAGGTGCACTGAAAACAGCTATGTCATCTCTGCACATGGGGGGCGGGGAGCATGGGGGGCAGTGGAGAATGGCAGTATGGTTTAGTGATACTTTGGGAGCTGGGGGTTTCTCTCTGGTTGTCATTAGCAGAGAGAGCCTGGAATAGAGGCATTGTCAGCTGCAGCTTGGAGCCCAGAACTACCAGGTATGGGGGAGGGGGTGATTGTGTACATAGTGAGCTATAACTTCTCTTCTTCTATAGCTGCCACGCTTCCTCTCCCTGTCCCCTCCTTCACCTCAATTGTAGCAAAATCGGCAGCAGCTGCAGGAGGCGGCAAAGGGGAAAACACCTGCTTGGTTGTTTTCATTCCTAGTTAGGTGGAGTAGGTTTCACACCTCGTTAGGTACTTTCAGTACTAGCTTTCATTCTGTGGCCACAATCTGCAAACAATTACACTCAGGTAGCCTGCCAAGTCCAAAAACTGCCTTTGATGCAGCACTGGACTAATAGCCCTCAATCATAATTAGCGAGAGATTGTTTGGGGCTAACAGGGACGGGCCAACGCAAGCATACTACACCAGTGCTTCGCTCTCTACATTGGCTGCCTATAGTCTTCCGGGCCCAATTCAAGGTGCTGGTGTTGACCTTTAAAGCCCTGAATGGCCTGGGCCCCGCCTACCTGTGTGTGTGTGTGTGTTGTCTTCTTTCTTTTTCACCAAGGTTGTGGTTGCCGTATGGCACAGCAGAGTCTAATTGTAAAATCTAACTTTTACTGTTCTGCCAGCTGCTTGGCACCATGAGGCCAGAGGGATCTCTCTGCCTGGTTCCACTTCCCCTTGCCAGGTCTGCTCAAATTACTAGAGCCACAGTAGTACCAATGACATGCCTTTTTTAAAAATAAGAAGGTGCCCCTGGGGTGTGTGTGATTTAATGTCTGGTATCTTAATTTTGTCTGCAGGGCTGGTTGGCTTTTGGTGGGATTTATTTCTCCATGCAGTTGCACACTGTTTTCCGAGTTTCCACGTTTCAAAGTTCCGAAGATTTCTGAGCTCCAGAATTCTGTTTCTCAATTCTGGAACCTTGGAAACAGCACCAAAGGGCTGCCAAGTACCCAGACCAATTACCCAGAACTTCGGAAATCGGCCCAATTACCCAGAATTACTATTCGGTACAGCCCTAATTTAATTTTTTTTTCAGAATCTGATCTTTCCTGGTGCTAATTACATTGGGACTGCCTACTGTTCAGCATATACTTTGCTTATCAGCATCAGACAGTCTTCAGTTACTGAAAGATAAACCTCCAGTAAGAGTGGCCATTTACCTCTCCCGATGGCTTTTCCTAGATTCTAAGCCTCTCTGGGTAGGGACCTGTCTCTAATTATGCTTGTACAGTGCAAGGTTAAGTTGCTAGCATTTATATAAATAATAAATAAGAGAAGATTGCTGCAGTTTACACTCTTGTGAGTTAAGGGGCTTGCACAGTTAGTGTGTACACTAACTAATTTGCAAAGTTAGTATGCAACTGTATGGTGATACAGAAGATGCTGGCGAGGAATTACAAGAAGCACACGTTTGAATGGGAAATTTATGCAAATCGAGAGGGATTTCCAACCCCACGGCAGGTGAAACCTCAATAAAACAGTGTGCTGCTATCTGCCTGTACATTGCTGTAAGCTGTGGATGAGAGAAACTGGGCTGAGACTGATTGCTTTCGTTTACAATTTTCACTATAGGCACTCAATAAATATATGATTTGCTCAATAAAATCAGGGTTCTGAGGATAGTATATGATTATTTCCAGACACCAAGTACTGGAAGGTATAAAATCCCAGGGCCAGCGTTAGAAATTGTGGGGCCCAGGGCAAAGACAAAATGGGTGGGGGTGGTTCAGCTCTGTCCACTTCTTGCAGTTCTGCCCACTTCCCCATTGCCACACCCACTTTTGCGGGTCCACCCACTTTCCCACACCCAGTCTCACCTCTCTTACCCACACACTCACCTCTCTCTCTCTCACACTTCTCTCACACACACATTCAACCATACACACTCATTCATTCTCTCTGACACTCTCACATTCATTCTCTCCCATTTAATCACACACACACTCAAACACACACACACGACTCATTCAAACTCACACATTCACTCACAACTCATTAAAACCAACTCTCTCACACACACTCATTCCAACACACACACACACACTCATTCAAACAAACAAACACACACATACTCAAACTTACATACTTACGCACACACGCGCCATCTGCTGCCACCTGGACTGCGCTGTACAAGTTGGTCCTGCCTTCGTGCACATCGGGGCCGGTCATTTTCCTGAGTCTGACAACCTGGGACTGCACTTCCCAGCATGCCAGATCCAGGAAATGGCTGGCCCCAGCATGCAAAGGTGCACAGCGCACTGGGATATTCAGCAGTAACTGCAGCAGCATCACAAGTGGGTGGTGCAGGACTCCAGGAGAGTCAGAGAACGGCACTGGGTCTTGAACCCCCGGTCCTGGAGGTTTTAGAGCACTGCCTTAAGGGCTGGTGCCACTCTGGGCGGGGAGAAGGGCCACGTTCGGGCGCTTGGGTTCTTTCCCACGTCTCCGCCCCCTCCTGTGTGACCACACCTTCTCCCAGCTGTGCCTTGTCTCCCTGACTTTGGCTCCTGGCTTCTGGATTGGCCACAGGTTGATATATAGCCTGTGGTTTGGCCACAGGAAGCCGTGGGAGCAACTGCTCTTACCCCTCCCTGGTCACAGGATGCTGGGAGCTTCTTGTGAACCTTTCCTTTGTTCCTTTTATGTGCTGGATCCTTCCCCCTCTCTTCCTTCCTGAGGGTGGCTGGGTTCCTGTGGTGTGTGGTTGTGGGTTCCTAGTCCTTTCCCCCCTTTATCCCTATCGGATGCCTCTTTGATGTAGTCCCTGTTCCACCTTGTGGTCTGTATTGGTGAGTGTGTCCTTAACCCAGTGTGTCTAAAAAAGCCCTTCCCTCCGTATCCTTGTTTGGGGCTCTTTCCCTCCACCCAGTGCGTGGCCCCTTGGTTCCCTGTGAGGGGTTCTTTCCCTGGGGTGTGTGCCCCCCCCCGGGGCCCCTGTTTGGGGGATCCCCCAGCGTGTTCCCCTGTACCCTGGCTTGGGGGTTTTCCCTCCCCCCAGTGTGTGTCCCCTCGTATCCTGTGTGGGAATTCTTCCCCATGGGCCTTATCTGGTCCCCTTCCCCCTTGAGGCTGTGCTTCCCCATAGCCTTGTATAGGCTCCTTCCTTGGTGTGCTATGTTCCCCCATTGCTTTGTACTCCCTTATAGCTCTGTCTAGCCCTGGTTCCTCTATTGCCTTATGCTCCCTCATAGCTTTGTATAGGCTCCTTCCTTGGTGTGCTATGTTCCCCCATTGCTGTGTCCTCCCCTATAGCTCTGTCTAGCCCTGTTTCCTGTTGTACCATGTTCCTCCATTGTCTTATGCTTCCCTATAGCTCTGTCTAGCCCTGTTCCCTGTTGTGCTATGTTCCCCCATTGTCTTGTACTCCCCCATAAGCCCTGCCTCAGCTTGCGTCTGCATCTGCCTTGTTTTCCATAACCTGGTGTTCCCCTTAGCTTTGTTGGTCTTACTCTTTCCTGGCCTTGCCTCGCTTTCCTATAGGGCTGTTCCCTTTCATTCTGTAGCCTCAATGATGAGCCGTGCACTCTGAGGCCGGGTTCCCCGGCTAGCAGGACGAAAGTAGTCTCACAACACCCAAGAGACCGGCTGAGAGGTTTTCCTTTCTGGTATTTCCTCTGTCTGGGTTCCCTGGGCCCTTCCTCCAGTTATCCTCCAGACATAGGTTACCTCATCCCTATTCCCCTACTAGTGTAAGTTCCTCCTCCCCTCACACTGTGGTGGGCCAGCAGGGGCAGTGAGGCACTTAGGCGGGTGGGCAGCAGTAGTTCCTCCCCCTCCATCCCCTGTCTAGTCTGCTGCAAGCTGCTGAGAGGGCAGGCAGGCTGGTGCAGTCAGTCAAGTAGCATGGGGGCCCCCCTGGGAGCGAGGCCTAGAGCAGCCACCCTGATCCACCTCACAATAAGGCCGGCCCTGATAAAACCCAGGTATGCGCCTCTGTGGGTGGGTGGGGACAACAGGATCGGGAACGCCTCCCGGAGCGATATCCCAGAAGAAAGAAACTGCTGGGGCAGCTTCTTCCCATGGTTTGGCGTGGCTATGAGTCATGGCAGGGATACTGAGAATAGATGGGGTTGGTGGGTGGAGGGCAGTGGGGAAGAATGCCTGCCCATCTAGTAGATTTGTCGAATTAAACCTGAGAGTGGGGAGATGAATGGGGGCTGCTCGCATACACAAGAAATATACATAGGCTCTACATGCTAAACATGTGAGCAGGGGCTGAGTGGGGGCTGGATGGACCTAACATGAACTGCAGTGGGCTATTATCTTGTTTGTTTTCATCCAGAGATAAAAATAGCCCAATTCTGAGTGGGCAGGGAGAGCAAGACAGAGAAGCAAGAATACCTTTAACCCATTGCTGGAGACTGTCTCGTAAGGCCTGGAATCTGAAAAGTCTGTATTTAGTGAGCAGTCATGTGTGGTTAACCGTTTTCAAGGTCACGTGATCCCTGCGCCAAGCATACATCACATTCAAGTTTTCCCTACTCTTCCCAACTGCTTCAGTACTCTCCTTTTGTATGATCTGGTTTTAAAGAAAGTGGTCATTTGAGATCCCACTTATCTTGGAGTCCCAGGACCCATTGCCAAACTCCTGGATCATCCTTTTCCATCTGGCAGCAGGATGGCATCATGGATGAAATTCCCTTTATAAATCACTGCACCCCAGATATGCTAAGAACCCCAACAATTCTACAGAGGGTATGAATCAAATTGTGCCAATTAAAAGGGAATAAACAGATAAATTGTTAGATGTTGCAATCATTCAACTGACCATTAATTCTGCCAACTAGAATTCCTCAGACTATACGCCTCTGCAACCAACCAACCAGCCCCAACAATGACAGATATTACTAAAATTGCCACTTCCAAAGGAAAAATAAATAAATAGTGGCTACAAAGTAACTTAACATCACATATTCGTGTTGTGTTTCGTAAGTCCAGGAGCCTCAAAGCACTTTACCAACCTGAATTCTCAAAGTCTCCCATCAGATAGACAATAGATATATCTGTTTCATAGATGGTCTTGGAGGGGTGCAGATACAGCACATGGCTTAAATGCATCTTCCTGAAAATCTGGGCCCCACAAACCTGCATGTGAGGCTACCCTTTTACTTAAACAGGACAGAACTAGTTTTGGAGAACAAAGCCACCTTGATCATCTCTCTCATTATTCCATGCTTCCAACCACTAATCATTTTCCCTGTAATTGTTATTATAGCGAAGATATGAATGTAGTGGGAAGAGAGAGATTCTTTAGTTGCAGCAGTGAGGTGACATAAGCAAATGAAACAAAGGATGGGGAAAAGAAATGTTTCTCTGTAAATTATGTTCAATGCTAAGCATTCTTTTACATTTCTTTGAGAGGAGGAATAAGTAAGTTGTGGCTAAAGCAGGGATTCTCAACCTGGTGCTCGGGAGCACCAAAGTGCTCGGGCAATGGATGAAAGTGCTCTCCAAGCTCATTCATGCAAATTATGCAGTGCTCCCAAGTACTCACTTACATCACTCAAATGCTCATGACTGGAAAAAGGTTGAGAATCCCGGGGTAAAGCAAAGGGCCCAAAATCCAGAGATCTTGGTACCATCCTCTGACTATAAAAACTAGGGGTGGGACTACCGGATCTACCGGTATCCGATACTGCCCGGTATTTGGTGTACTGGCAGTATCGGATTAAACACGGTAATCCAGTGTAATTTACCGGATTCCCCTACTGGATTTTTTTACATTGCGGCCATTCAAATGAATGAATTTCAGTTCTGAATTTCAAATGAATGGCCGCAATGTAAAAAAAAAAATGCAAAAAACCCCAAACACTTTCCCTTCCCGAGTCCAGGCTGCGTGGATGGAAGGGGGGACACCCCCCACCCACCCTGGATTTAAACAAACAATTTTTTTTCCCCTAAGTCCCTAGTGCGGGCTCTGGGCCGCCGCCGGCGATCCAGAGCCAGCACCAGCAGCAGGTAAGTACCGGTACTACTGATCCCTGGGGTGGGGGGTGGTTTAAACCCACCCCCACCCCAAGGATCACCCTACCTCCCCACCCAGGGTAATGCCATTGCCTACCTTCCTTGAACTCCGGGCGGCGGCAGCGGTCCAGCGGCTTCAGCGCTGGCTGCTGTGGCTGCCGGTTTCAGCACGCTACTAGGTCTTCCGGGGAACTTCCAAGTTCCGCCGCCGCCCGGAGCTCAAGGAAGGTAGGCAATGGCATTACTCTGGGTGGGGAGGTAGGGTGATCCCTGGGGTGGGGGTGGGTTTAAACCACCCCCCACCCCAGGGATCAGTAGTACCGGTACTTACCTGTTGCTGGTGCTGGCTCTGGGTCGCCAGCGGCGGTCCAGAGCCCGCACTAGGGACTTAGGGGAAATTTTTGTTGTTGTTTAAATCCAGGCTGGGCAGGGTGGGTGTGGGGTGTCCCCCCCTTCCACCCGCACAGTCTGGGAGGGGGAGGTTTTTGTTTTTTTCCATTGATTTCAATGGGGACAGTTCCCCATTGAAATCAATGTAAAAGATCCGGTACCGGTAAACCGATATTAATCCAGGAAGCCGGTTTTTTTAAATCTGGGAACCGGTAAAACCAGTACCCGGTATTTGCCCTGATGTCCCATCCCTAATAAAAACACTTCAGTTATGGAGACCTAAGTATAATGCTACAGAAATACTTTAAATGCCCAAGCTAATTTCCTCTGGACTCTGTTCTCTTTATATGCATGAGTTTGCTTTTCTGGATCCATAGACAATAGTGGCTGCAAAGTAACCTGACCTTGATCTTTTTGGCACAGCAAAAAAAGGAAGGTGCTGACCACTATACAAAACCAAAAACAAAAAGGTGTAAAAACATCCATCCAGCATACACCCGGCCGGCCTTTTGGGGAAGGGTTATAATTCTCATATATTCATTGTTTTGTTTAATTTGATATTTATTGTTTGTAAAGGCTTCAGACCATCAGTATCTAGGAGTCTGAGAAAATAGTAATGGGACCTGCCTTGTGATTTCTATGGTTGTTATAAGATTCTTGAAAAAGACCTGTTGTTGAAATGAGAATATAACCTGGGATCTCGTAGACAGACATATGAAAAAAAATTTCCATTTGGAATTGGATATGTATATGGACTATTGTTGTTCTTGGGGTACATATTCTCAGCATTAGTCACATATGTGGCTTTTCTATACATGTACAATAAATATTCCATTTTTTATATTCTTTGTATTATTCCTTCCTTTTTTCATTTGTACATCGTGGTGGGTATTTGTATCCACATTTACATTGTAATTGTTTATTAGCCATCCTGTATGCTGGCCGGGTGTTTTTACACCTTTGTTTTTGGTCTTGATCTTTTTGGCACAGAAGTCAAACTGATGAATCTTTCCCTATTAGGAAGTTCCCAGTCCAACCACAGCCAGTTCTCAAGAGCTCCCTTTACTGTTCAAATCCAGATGGATCCCAATGCATATTTAACTAGGCAGCATCCACATGCACATCAGAGGATCCAAGGACCCATTCTCAGTACATGATGTCTGCTTATACCACAGTCCTTAATAATGATAATCTCTGGTTTTCTACCCAGTGAGAACTATGTACAACCTACCAGGCACACAAACCTCAGGATACATGGTCTCTCCAGACAGTTGAGGCTGTCTGAGCTACAAATGGACCTTGTAATGCTGAGTCTATCGCACCACAGGAACAGCAAGAAACACATATCCTGTACTATTTCATGCTGTTGGGTACTTCAGACAGGAAGGATTCCCCCCACCCCAACTTCCCGTTTCAAAAACACTATTAATCTGCACCAGAGAGAAATAGGTACTTATAATTCAACTCATGCCTGATCTAAACAGACTCAACTTTGTGTCAGAGAGAAGCGCTTTATATTCTACCACAACACAGAAGGAAACCAGCTGGTGAGGGACTATTTTTTTTTTTAAATCAGAAAAACATCAGCCTTCTCATGGTGTTTTGATTTGACCGTGAAGCTCAAAGATCCAAGACTGTAGCTACAATTATTTGAGAGGGAAAATTAAGGCAGCAAAAAGTACTTGAGGCAGTAGCTTTTACACTAAAGATTAAACTCGGTCCCAGTTTTTATTCAGAATTCACTGGGGATTATGGTCTCCAGTTCTGAATTTCTGACTTCCGAGGACCAAGACCGGTCCCCAGAAAACTTTGGAATTCTTGATTGAGTGATGGAGGCGTCTTTGTGCATGTGGCCAGAGTGACCCAGACGGTTGACCCTAGCTTCTCTGAGCTAGGAAATGAAACTTAGTGCCATATTTGGTATGCAGGGGGGTATGGGAGGGGACAGGTGAGTAGTGGACAAGCCACAGGACAGTTTTCGATTGGCTAGCGGGGCAAAATAAAAGTGGCCGTAGGGCTATTCTCTTTGGTGAATTTGGCTGTGTGCTACACTGTTGATCTGTAAGTATTTCGGCTTGGGAGACAGGAGGGGTGTCTGGCCTGTCCTGTCCATAGGGGCAATGCTGGGGTTTACTTAGCCACTATGCCATGATTTTGTTTTAAATAAGTGGGTGGCGGGTGCCACACTGCTGCCTGCACTGCTTGGCACCATGGAGGTTACAGAGATCTGCTTGCTCCACTTCCCCTGGCCAGGGCTATCCATAGGGGCAATGTTGGGGGTTGCCAGTGCCACCACGTTTAATATATTTTAAAGTGGGTGCTGCTTGGACTGTTTTTTTTTGTTTTTTTAATGTATTTATTCTAAAATTTATATGCTGCCCCCTCCTGCCCCAGGCATCTCGGGGCAGCTCACAGCATTTTAAAACATATCAAAACAAACAATTATAAAACTACAATTAAAACAATACAAAATCCACACTCCCCCCAACCCAACCCGCCCACCCCATCTCCCTCAGGAAAGGCTTGGTGGAACAGCCAGGTCTTACACTGCCTAAGGAAAGAGGGGAGGTTGGTAATCAAGTGGACCTCTAACGGGAGGGATCCCCACAGCTGCGGTGTGGCCACAGAGAACGCCCTCCTCATGGTGGACACCAAGGAGGGTGCCCTCAGTCGACCGCAGGGGCCGATCCAGGACCCGGAGGGTGAGGCGGTCCTGCAAGTAGGTGGGGCCCAAGCCATTTAGGGGTTTAAAAGGTCAGCACCAATACCTTGAATTGGGCCCAGAAAAGTATTGGCAGCCAGTGCAGAGCGCGGAGCACTGGTGTAATGTGCTCGCATCGGCCTGTCCCAGTCAAGAGAAGGGCCGCCGCATTCTGCACTAGCTGCAGTTTCCGAACCAGCACCAAGGGTAGCCCCACGTAGAGTGCGTTGCAGTAATCCACTCTCGAGATAATGGTTTTTAAAATTGTTTTTACATTGTTTTAAAGATTGTTGGAAGCCGCCCCGAGCTGCGTGCAGAAGGGGCGGGGTAGAAATTTTATAAATAAATAAATAAAATAAATAATAAAAGCATGGATGACTGTGGCCAGTTCCGAGTCCAAGACATACAGCCTAAGCCGACGCACCAGATGTAATTAGCGGAATGCCCCCTTCGCCACAGCCATCACCTGAGCATCCAGGCGGAGCTGCGGGTCCAGGAGCACCCCCAGACTCCGGACCCGAGAAACCAAGGGAGGACAGACCCATCAACGATGGGGGCCATCATTCCCTCTGCCCTCCCCACAATCATCACCTCCATCTTCTTAGGATTTAGCCTCAGACGGCACAGCTTCATCCAGTCCCCTACAGCTGATAAACACCAGGTAAGAACTGAGACTGCCAGGTCTGATTCGGAAGAAAATGAGAGATATAGCTAGGTGTCTTCAGCATATTGATGACATCTCACCCCATACTCCCTGATGACCTCCCCCAAAGACTGCATATACACATTGAACAAGAGAGGGGATAAGATGGAACCCTGTGGAACCCCACACGTGAGGCCCCAGGGGGAAGATGAAAATTCCCCTAGCACCACACGCTGGGTTGTCCCAGTCAGGAAAGAGTGAAACCATTCAAGAACAGTCCTGCTAATCCCTGCCCGGTCCCACAGCAGAGTCACCAACAATTCATGATCAACGGTATCAAATGCAGCTGAGAGATCTAACAGGATCAACAGGGTCAGACGGCCCCGGTCCAATTCACAAGAGAGGTCATCAACCCAGGCCACAAGTGCAGTCTCTGTGCCATAAGCTGGACGAAAACCCAACTGCGAGGGATCAAGAAAATTGACCTGGTCCAAATGCTCCCGAAGCTGCTGAGCCACCACCCATTCAATAACCTTCCCTAAAAAGGGAAGGTTAGAGACTGGCCGATAGCTGGCCAGTGCGTTAACGTCCAAAGATGGCTTCTTGAGCAGGGGACGCACCACCGCCTCCTTGAGACAGTCCAGTACCCTGCCCTCCCTAAGGGAGGCGTTGACTATCCCCGCCAGCATCAGTCCCAATATCTCCTGGCAAGCCTTAACGGGCATGGATCTAGTTCACAACAGGTGGTTCGAACCATAGAGACCAGAAAGGGATCAATTTTGCTGTGGTTTTTGTGGGCTTTGTATGTGCCCAGGTAGGGCACGAGGGGGCGGGGGGAGGAATACTTTATTTCTGGCTAATTTATGGTGTATGGGGAGGGGGCTTGCCTTGCATAGGCAGGCATAATAGAGCAATGGCGGCTTTTTGCGGGGATGTGCATGTCTGGTTTCCTGTGGGTATTATGCCTGCTGGGCTGACATAATTATTTTAAAGTGAGTGCACTGCTGCTGTGCCATTCTGTGGGTACTGGGTTTTGTCTTTTTGAAGTTGCACTTTTGGGGTTTGTTTTGCAATTTTCTCACTTTTCTAGTCTGCTTTTTTGGGCACTGTACTTTGTCTGTGGGTTCTACTTTGCCAAAATGTGACCAGCTTGGTGATACTTTCTTTCCGGTTAATTTATGGTGTGTGGGGAGGGGACTTGCTTTGCAGAGGTGGGCACAGAGCAATGGAATGGAGGCCTTTTTGGAGGGGCTTTGGGGCATAGAGCAATGGAGGCTTTTTTTCAGATTTCCGAGGTTCCGAGTTCTGGAATTCCAATTTCTGGGAACTTCGAAAAAGCTCCAAGTTCCGACTGAGGACCCAGTCCGGTACTCAGAACCTTGGAAATCCTCGCAAGTACTCAGATTACTTATTCAGTGCAGCCCTGTTTGACACCCCATGAACAAGAGTCTCATAGCAACTTGTCCAGTACTGGTGTAAATTCTGACACACAGCAATGCGCAACAGATCTAAATCTACAAATCATCACACAAAAGAGTGAAAACTCTTTTACTCTTGTGGTTCACAGGAAATGCCAAGAGTAATTAGGGCATGGGGTTTAACGGTTTCCAAACTGAAGCTAGTGATGCCTGCCTCCTTCACTGTGAAGCTTATTATAATTGCTATTATTATAATTTATTTGTGCCAGCAACATGCTTGGTGCTGAACAGTCATGATTAGAAACAGGTCCCTGCCCTGAGGGGCTTACTGTCTACAATGGACAAAAGGAGGGATGACAAAGGAAGGGGCACATAGGGAAATACAGGGATACATTCACAAAGTTGAGTTGAATGTGCACATGCTTAACTAGCTTAGTTACAAGGGGGATTATGAAGTATAAGGAGAAGTATAATGAGCAGTCCGTGAGAATGAGGAACTAGGGAAAGCCTGACAGAAAAGATAGGTTTTAAAGAGAGTTTTGAAGGTTTTAAAGAGAGTTTTGAAGGTGAGGGAGGGAGAACAACATGTGTGTTCAGAGACAGAGTTCCAGGTACAGGAGGCTGAGGAGAAATGAAGCTTCCAGCTGGGAATATATTGGGAAATGAGGGCAGAGAGAGAGTGAGGAGCAAGGCCGTAAAGAGCACTGAAAGGCCTTAAACACTTCATGTACCCCTATGCCATAAACACACAACAGCTACATCTCCGAAATTTCCAATTGGATACCACCCAATTAGGATGTGGTTAGAGATATGTCTCTGTATCCACAGAAAGAGTGAAAGAACATGCCACCTCCACGCTTCCTTTCTTCCCGAGAAAGAGGTAGCCAGAACTGCATATAAAAGTGATAAACAGCTGTCGCATTAAATTTCATAGCCTGATGATTTAGAGGGCCATTGGCAGACACATCACTCCCAGCATGTCAGACAGTTAATTACAGCTTTATCTTTCTTGTCAACGCTTGCTGACAAATTGGCCATTATCTTTTATTCTTCGACAATTAGCATTGCTCCTTTGGTGATGCTGCCTAGTGGGATTGTTTTTGGCATCCTATCCAGAGAAGGAAATATTCTGTACTTCATTTAAGACCGTGTATGCTGTTAACCTTTTTTTTTTTTGGGGGGGGGGAGGGGTTGAGGGGGAGAGAAAGACCTTGCTTTTAAAAAAATAAAAAAATAAATCGTAATAGCAGCTGTTGTGGGTATAACATAAATAAAAATTGCAATCTCCTTTCCCTCAGAAGAACTGATGCCAACCAGGAACGATGGTTACTCTCATGACACTCAGTAGACTTACTGATTCATATGGGAGAAGAATGGACTAAACCAGGCAAAGTCTAGTGGCAAGTGTGAGTCCAGTCATGCACAACTCTACCACCAGGGAAAGCTGACACAGAACACAGTGCATGCCAACCTCCCTCACTGGGCAGGTATTTTATTTATTTATTTTATTTCAATAATTTATACCCCGCACCCACCTGTAATCAGCTCGGGGCGGCTTCCAGCAACTTTCAAATACATAAAAACACTATAAAACAGTTTAAAACAAACAGCAATATTTAAAACAAGGCCATGGAAGTTAAAACAATAAAACAGGATGGGGGCGAAACACCATAACCCTAACCCACCCACCCACCCCCGAAGGCCTGGGTGAACAGGCAGGTTTTACAACACCGCCGGAATGACAATAGGCTTGGGGCCAGGCGGGCTTCCTCCGGAAGGGAGTTCCAAAGGCACGGCACGGCCACCGAGAATGCCCTCTCCATTGTGGCCCCCCGCTTTACGCGGGGAACCTCCAAAAAGGCACCCACGGCTGACCGCAGGAGCTGCTCTGGGGCATGGAGGGCGAGGCGGTCCCTGAGGTATGAGGGGCCCAGACCGTAAAGGGTTTTGTAGATCAACACCAACACCTTGAACCTGGCTCGGCACGTTATTGGCAGCCAGTGCAGAGTCTGGAGTACAGGTGTAATATGCTCCTGACGGCCCGACCCCGTACGGAGATGAGCCGCCACATTCTGCACTAGCTGCAGCCTCCGAATCAGGAACAAGGGAAGTCCCACGTAGAGTGCGTTGCAGTAGTTCAGCCTCGAGGTACTATGTGAACAACAGTTTATGGCACAAGTATAGCCATGCTGATCAATCCTCTACTATTATTGGCATGGGTTTATCCTATTCACACAAAAAATGCCACTCGGGGTAAGCTTGTACAGTCTATGGACCACTTCCATCTCTGGGGCAGTTTTGTGTGAACGAGCCTTCAGAGAACTTAAATAAACCCAGAGGACTCTTTTATGCTCAATATCCAGGGAAGCTATGTATTCTCTTTTGGAAAGATACATATGTATTCATATGGACACCTAATCAGGGCAATTGCTACCCCCTTCGCTTTTGTTCATACACATGAGGCAAAAGCAGTGGTTATTTCCTTGTGTAATAAGTATGGATGTCTTGGGAATGAGGGCTGCTAACTTGCAGCTGTGCTTGTCTGAACAGATATGGAGGTAGCTATTCCTCTTGATTAACATTCTGTTATCACTTAATCGTGTGAGCAAACTGTCAGGTCTATTAGTCTCTACTGGGAACGTATCTTACTAGAAAGAAGAAAGAAATGAAAGTGTCTCTCTCCAAACTACTCAGATACAAGCCACCACCCTATCACCAGGTGGGGCCCACAGACACTGGGCAGGTGTGCAGAAAACCTGCCCCTACAAAAGAGATGTGCACTGACAAGGAAACATTGCAGCAAAGACTCAACCTACTAGGGAACAAATGCCTTCAAAACACTGTATTGAAACATAGGGAAGGTATCTATTGTAGGAATTTTAAAGAAATTCACTTCAGAAGAGACAGAGCAATGCAGGGGTGAACATTTTTTGGTTTGAAAACTCAGAAAAAGTTAAAAAGGTGCTGATCTAACCACCTTGTCTGATCAGCTCCTCTTCCAAAAATGACAAAGCATCTCATTTTAAAAATGTATTTGAACCTTTTTACCCGTAAGGTAACAATTCCCCAAACTTAACAGCGTGTGCTCAATCACCAAGTGCTACTATATTTACTAGATGCCTTGTTCCTCCCTGTTAAACAACCACTACAGCAGGCTGTTGTCACCTTCCACTTGTTAAAACAATAAAAAAGAGACCAGGTTAATTTCTTTGCCTCAGTGAGCAGGGAGAATAAAATAGCCTTTAAATGGGGAAATGAAGAGCAAAAGGTTGAGTTGCCCCCCGAAAAAAACAACCACCAGCCCCCCAACCCTCCAACTACTCTCTGGCAAGGAAAATGTGCTACAAAATGGTGAAACAGAGATCTCATTGAATCTCTGCCTATCTTTAACACTGCACTTTTGAGCCACTTGACTTCCAGGTTGCGACTAAAATCTGTTGCAGGGGATTTCTCCTTTAGTCAGGAGTCTACCTTAACATGAATGTGCTAGAAAATTAAAGTCCAATCCTGAATAATTGCTGCTGGTTTGGTGAATAAAATGGTGTTTTTAATTAAAAGTTATGGTTAATAAAAGATCATGCTAAAGTCAACAGTAGAAATCCTTACATTGCACATGCATGTCCTGTATGTGCTAGTAACGTTGTATAAACATCACGTCTTTGAAGTTCAGCCGACAGTTCAGGTCCACAGGGGGAAATCTGGTTGGGGAGGCAGGTTGGCTTGGGGGGAGCTCGCATGGGGTCTGGTCAGGGGGAGCAGCTCGGGTCAAAGAGAGGGGCACCGGGGGGCGGATCAGGTCAAGAGGACAGCAGGGAGCAGCTCAGGGTGGGGAGAGGGGCACCGGGGAGCAGAGAGGGTGGGGGAGCAGCTCCAGTCAGAGGGAGGACAGGGGGGAGGGGACAGAGGGAAGCAGTTCGGGTCTCACCATCCAAAATATATCACACTACTTCACACATTCTAATAAACAACAACTTCATTCTCATTCAAATGCCTTAACGAGTTAATCCACATGTATACATTATATATTTGCTGTCTCTGCCCCTGAGGGTTACGAGGGCCTGCATCCCTGCAGAATTACTAACACCTGGCCCCTCCTGCCTCCTACAGGTAGCTATTTAAGGGCTGGCCCCTGGGGGTGCCAGCCTGAAGCGCGACACTTAAAGGGTGCTGGCCGTTTGTGGGGGCCATTTGTGGGGGACGTGGTAGTGGCAGCCAGAGCCGTTCCAGTACACTGTCGGCGCCTCTCCAAAGGACCCTTAGGCGTGGCCCTTAGCGGGACCAGCTCATTTCATTGTTTTAAAAAGGATTGGGTGTGTGTGTGTGTTTGTATGAGGGATGGGGACAAGGGACTGGGTTAGGGAGGGAAGGGCTGACCCCCTCAGTGTGAGGAAAAGGTGCAGCCCTTTGAGAGGGTGGGATGATCCTCTGGTGGCGGAGGAGGATGGGGGGTGTTTTGGGGGGTGGGGATCTCTTTTGGGGGGCAGCCTCTGTGTGTGGGTGTCTGTGGAGCAGATCGGGTGTGTGTGTGTCTGCAGCCATAGGGGTTGTTCTGGGCCGGGGGAATTATGGTTCTTCTGGGAGGCGGATTCGACCTGTGAGATGGGACAGATGGTGTGTTTCTGTCCCGCTCGCTAGCTCCCAGGCAGGTGGTGAGGTGATTGTGGTTCAGAGGGCACCTGGCCTTGGTCTGATGCTGATAAATGTGATGTCGGTGGCTAACAAGTCAACTGCTGTCTGGGAGTTGATCCTGGACCAGGCGGCCGACCTCGCGTGTGTCATGGAGACCTGGCTGGATAATGAATCAGGGCCTATATTGGCTAACCTTATTACAGTTGGGTACTCTGTGCAGCATCAGCCGCGGCTGGAGGGACCGGGGGGCGGGGCGGTGTAGCGATTATTTTTAAGGATGCCTGGTCTGTGAGCAGATTTTCTGTGCGATCTATCATGGGTATAGAGGGTCTCCATCTGGGATTGGATTTGGCCGGAGACAGAGTGGGGATACTGCTGATATAGCGTGCACCCACCTGTACAGCAGCCTCCCTGCATGCACTGACCGAGCTGGTGTTGAAGGTAATCTTGCGGACCCCCAGGACGATAATTCTGGGGGACTTCAATATCCATGCTGAAGCCAGTCTTGGAGGGGCGGAGCGTGATTTCATGGCCACCATGGGCCATGCACCCCACACATGTTGGAGAACATATCCTGGACATGATATTTTGCACAGGCCTTGAGGCAGGGAATCCGTTGGTGGGGGAGGTATCAACAGTGCCCTTGTCGTGGACGGATCATCATCTCCTCCAGGCGGATATCCTGGCACATGTCGGCCACCGGGAGGGTGTGGAACCAGTTAGGTTGGTTCGCTCCTGAAGGCTTATGGAACCTGAAAGGTTCCAGATAGTCCTAGGGGAGGTTTCCTCTGACCTCAATGGCCACTTGCTCAATGACCTCGTGTCCAGGTGGAATACCATGCTAACGGAGGCCATCGACTGTGTGGCTCCTAGGCGTCTGCTCCCGAACTGCCGACAACGCTTAGGAGCTGCAGCGGATGAAGCAGGAAGGGCGGCGGTTAGAGCGACGGTCGCATCATTCGCGTACTGAAGTTGACTGATTGCGGCACCTATGCCGTTGCAGTGCAGACATCAAAGAAGGTTTTCTTTGCTGCCCTCGTTGCGTCTGCTAAGTCCCGCCCGGCTCAGCTGTTCCGGGTGGTGAGGGGGCTGGTTAATCCGGCCTCCCTCCGCCTGAACGTAGAACTATCAAATGCTCGCTGTGATTTGTTTGCGGACTTTTTTGCAGATAAAATCGCTCCAATTCACCACAGTTTTGATGCAACTTTTTTAGCTGGGAATGGGTCAGAGGCAGTAGAAGCCCCTTCTTGTCCTGTTTTATGGGATGAGTTTCGGGCGGTGTCGCTCTCAGATGCGGAGGATGGTCTTGGGACTGTTTGAGCCACTTATTGTGAACTGGATCCATGCCCGTCCTGGCTGGTTAAGGCTAGTTGGGAGACACTGGGACGGCTGCTGGCAGGGATAGTCAATGCCTCCCTTAGGGAGGGCGGGGTGCCGGGCTGTCTCAAGAAGGCGGTGGTGCGGCCCCTGCTCATGAAGCCATCTTTGGACATTGACGCCCCTGTCAGTTATTGGTCAGTCTCTAATCTTCCCTTTGTAGGGAAGGCTATTGAATGGGTGGTGGCTCGGCAGCTTCAGGGGCATTTGGACCGGGGTTAATGTTCTCGATCCCCCACAGTCAGTCTTTCGTCCGGGTTATGGCATGGAGACTGAGCTTGTGGCCTTGGCCGACGACCTCTCCCGTGAGTTGGACTGGGGTCATTCGACCCTGTTGATCTTGTTAGATCTCTGGCTGCATTTGATACCATTGATCATGAGTTGTTGGTGACTTGGCTGTGGGACCAGGCAGGGATTGATGAGACTGTTCTTGAATGGTTCCGCTCTTTCCTGGCCGGGAGAACCCAGCGTGTGGTGCTAGGGGAGTTTTCATCTCTACCCGCCCGCCCCCCTCCCCCCCTTCCAGGCCTCGCGTGTGGAGTACCGCAGGGTTCCATCTTATTCCCTCTCTTGTTTAATGTGTACATGCAGCCTCTGGAAAAGGTTGTTAGGGAGTATGGAGTGAGATGTCATCAATATGCTGATGATACCCAGCTATATCTCTTTTTCCTCCGACTCAGGCACAGCAATCTTGGTGCTTACCTGGTGTTTGTCTGCTGTGGGGGATTGGATGAGGGCGAGCCGCCTGAGGCTAAATCCTGACAAGACAGAGGTGATGGTTGTGGGGAGGGCCAAGGGAGTGGTGGCCCCCATCAGTGATGGGGTCCGCCCTCCCCTGGTTTCTCAGGTCCGGAGTCTGGGGATGCTCCTGGACCCACAGCTCCGCCTGGATGACCAGGTGGCGGCTGTGGTGAAGGGAGCATTTCGCCAGTTACATCTGGTGTGTCGGCTTAGGCCGTATGTCTCGGACTCGGATCTGGCTACAGTCATCCATGCTTTTATTACCTCGAGACTGGATTACTGCAACGCGCTCTACGTGGGGCTACCCTTGGTGCCGGTTCGGAAGCTGCAGCTGGTGCACAACGCGGCAGCCCGTCTCTTGATGTGGCCAGGCCGACGCAAGCATGTTACACTAGTGCTTTGCTCTCTGCAGTGGCTGCCGGTAGATTTCCGGGCCCAATTCAAGGTGTTTTATTTTTTTATTAGATTTTTACCCCGCCCCTCCTAAAACAGCTTGGGCGGTTTACAATAAAAATAAAATACAAATATAAACCCAATCTATAAAATACATTAAAACACTTAAAAAACACAAACCATTAAAACAGGACTAGGGAACAACATAAAATAAAACAATAAATAAGGATGAAGGGGAATAAAACCCCTCCCCCCTTCCCCAAAAGCCAGGTTTTACAAATTCGCCAGAATGTTAAAAGGCTTGGGGCCAGGCGAGCTTCCTCTGGGAGGGAGTTCCAAAGGCGTGGCCTAGCTTCCGAGAATGCCCTCTCCATTGTGGCCCCCCGCTTAACACGGGAGACCTCCAAGAAGGCACCCCCGGCAGACCGAAGGAGCCGCTCTGGGGTGCGGAGGGCGAGGCAGTCCCTGAGATACTAAGGGCCCAGACCTTGAAGGGCCTTATAGATCAATACTAAAACCATGAACTGGGCTCAGCACGCTACTGGCAACCAGTGCAGAGCCCGGAGCACTGGTGTTATGTGCTCCCGACGGCCTGTCCCCGAAAGGAGCCGGGCTGCCGCATTCTGCACTAGCTGCAGCCTCCGAAACAGGAACAAGGGCAGCCCCACATAGAGCGCATTTCAGTAGTCCAGCCTCGAGGTGACAAAGGCATGGATGAGGGAGGCCAGGTTCAGGTCGGAGACATCCAGAATCACCCCCAGACTCTGAACCTGCTGAGCTATAGGAGGGCGAACCCCCCCAATCATGGGGGCCGACACTTCCCTCACTCTCCCCAACATCATCACCTCCATCTTATCAGGGTTGAGCTTCAGTCTGCTCTGCCACATCCAATCCGCCACGGCCTCCAAACACTGGGATAGCACCGAGACAGCAGGTTCTGGGTCCGTTGAAAAAGAGGTACAGCTGAATGTTGGCAGTATATTCATGACACCGCACCCCGAATCCCCTCATGACCTCCCCCAAGGGCTGCATATATACATTGAATAACAATGGAGACAGAATGGAACCCTGCGGAACGCCGCAGGATAAGGCGCGGGGGCAAGATGTCTCAGCCCCCAACACCACCCGTTGGCTTCTCCCTGAGAGAAATGACCGGAACCATTCAAGAACAGTCCCATTCAGACTCCCCCAGGTCACGCAGCCATCTCAACAGCAGCCCATGGTCCACGGTGTCAAAAGCGGCCAAGAGATCTAGCAGGATGAGAGATGTTGAACATCCTGCATCCATCTCCCGGCAGAGATCGTCGACCAAGGCCACCAACGCCGTCTCGGTGCCATAGCTGGGGCAGAACCCAGATTAAAACGGGTCCAGGAAACCAATGCCATCTAGATGCGCCTGGAGCTGGATCGCCACCACCCACTCAATAACCTTCCCTAAAAAGGGAAGGTTAGAGACAGGTCGGTAGCTGGCGAGTGAGTCCCTGTCCAGAGATGGTTTCTTCAGCAGGGGGCGCACCACAGTCTCCTTGAGGCTGGGCGACAACCTCCCCTGCTGCAAGGACGCGTTAACCACCCTCGCCAGCACCGCCCCCGGCGTCTCCCTGGAGGCTTACACCAATCAGGATGGTGTTGGTGTTGACCTTTAAAGCCCTAAACGGCTTGGGCCCCGCCTATCTGCAGGACCGCCTCACCGTCCGGGTCCTGGAGCGACCCCTGTGGTCGGCTGGGGGCGCCCTCCTCGAGGTCCCCCGGGTGTCCGCTATGAGGAGGGCGTTCTTCATGGCTGTGCCGCAGCTGTGGAGCTCCCTCCCGTCAGAGATGCACTTGGCTGCTGGCCTCCCGTCTTTCCGCAGACAATGTAAAACCTGGCTGTTCCACGAGGCCTTTCCTGAGGGAGATGGGGTGAGTGGGTTGGGTTAGGGTAGGAGGGGGATGGGGTTTTATACTGACTTTTAAAATTGTAATTATTATTGTTTATTTTAATGTTTTAAAATGTTGTGAGCTGCCCCAAGATGCTTGAGGCAGGAAGGGGCGGCATATACATTTTAATATAAATAAATAAATAAAAATATTTGAAGAAGAAGAAGAAAAAAGGAAGCCTAATCGTACATATTTTATTCATTAATTAACTCGTTCAGGCATTTGAATTAGAATGCGTGAAGTGGTGTGATATATTTTGGATGGTGAGAATTGTGATGTTTTGTAAGGAAGAAAGGTTGTGATTATGTTGACAAGAGAGATGAAGAGAGGGTAGTAATTACTGATTTGATGTGGAGTGTTATTTGAGGATTATAGGATTTCTGATAGTAAGATATTATCTTGAGAATAAATTAAAGTGGTCATTATGATTAATTCGCCTTAACTATAAATTTAAACTAGGTTTTTTAACATTGGAATTACAAGTTCACTTTATAGGAGAATGATACAGAGACAAATGTCATGTTATGTACAAATCAAAAGTCAAGCACGGGCATTAAATAAAAGAGGGTGAAGAGTTCTTGAAATGATCACAAGAGGGTGAAGAGTTCTTGGAATGATCACAAGAGGAGTCAAGTTCAGGCAGTTACATTACCGAAAGTGCAGAGGCCCAGTCCAGGATGAAGGTTCCAGCATGCTAGAAAGTCTGCAGAAAGTGACCAATATAAACCCTACCTCAGAGAGATAGCAAGCTAAGGTGACAAAACCTACAGAGGGAAAATTACACAATTTTTACATACAAATACAACTGATAACCTTGGGGAAGGTTGTATTTTTAATTAACAATAAATGTTTTTCTCCCACTGATGCTCAGTATAGCTCCCTCTGACCATTGCTCAGAGGTGTCACAGCAGAAATGGGTTGGGAAGGAGGAGGGAACAGTAGCCCTCTAGATCATTTCAAAAAGGGAAAGCCACAATGGATGGAAGGAATGACCAGGCAGGAAGAGAACTGGAAGAAGACCACTGTACAAACCTAGGGAGGACAGGATTTTAAGGAAGACTTAGAGTGTCAAAAGCACCAGCAACATTGAGGAAATTGAGCATATACAGGCATTTTTAAAAACCAACAACCAACACAAAATGTTGATGAAGTTGCAGCTGATCAAGCAGCAGCACTTCCACATGTCTATTTTCTTTGAATAGCAAGTGACAACTCTTTTATCCCAGTTGCCAGCCAGCTGTGTTGCATATCTCACAGATCAGCTCAGAGAGGCTGTTCCATGCATAAGAAGTGGTGTGTGGGAGATGCTTGTGCGAGAATCAGAGAGGAGGAGTAATTTCACTCATCCATTTCTCCTTGCCTAATAGCTGCTTCCATCGTTCCTCACCAGCAAGACTCTAAACACTGCCCTCCCACACATTCTGCTTTTACTAACTTATAAAATGGTACCCTTTGCACATAAAGTAATAAAGAAGCATAAGTAAAAACAATTAAAATCCCTTAATAGAAGATGTGCAAGCTTGGGTTCTGATGAAACCCCATGGGGAGGGAGTTCAATAACTGTGGGACAGCTAGAGAATGCCTCTCTGCACAACCTCACTGTGTGAATTTGATAGGCAGATGGTACATGCAAGAGGGGCACCCCTAGCTGACTTCAGAGGCTGCGATGGGTCATGTGGGAGGTGGCAGGCTTTCAGGTATGTGGGGCCCAGGCCAATTAGGGCTTTATAGGTCAAGAGAGGTGGCAGTATAAATACTTGTTTTAGCCCCCAAACTATGCAATAAGACTCACCAACTCACACTAATAGCTGAGTGGGTCCTTGTGAGTTACTGATATTTTATGATTAATACTGCAATAGTATTTAAATATAATAGGAAAGAAACCCTGCACTTGTAAGGAAATTGATTCAATGACGCCTCCTTCCATTATAATATCTTTGATGACAAGTGACATCATAGATATTAATGTTACTCACTGGCTTCCAAGAAAAGTCTGAAGGCCCCTCTACCATATGCCTTGACCCTACTAGAGATAACAACCCATGCTACCATAAATGACACACCTTCTTCCCCCTACCCTCAAAACAAGCCTAATGGATCACCAGATCTATCTTATCAATATAACACACACATAGCTTAGTTTGAATAATACTATTGTTCATACAATACTACAGGATCATTCATTAGCATCCTAGAATCATAAGGTGGTATACTTTTAAAAGGTAACAGTTTTTGTAAGGTAAGACCTTGCTGCAGAGCTTTGCTATTACAGCTTAGCTACCTGGACAGAAAATGCTGGTGCGTATGTATGAGTTTCTGCGCTTTCCTGCACGAGTCAACGAGTCAGGGCTCCTTATTTATTATACAAGTTTCTGCTGTCTGCTATCCATCAGATTCAGCTCTTCACTCACCAATAACTGGTGGCATATTGACAGCTTACGAAATCAGTATTACCATAACTGACTGGAATGTGTTTTCAAAAGGAAATGAGTCGGGTAAAACAGCCCCATACCTCTCTGGCTGAGGTGCCGGGGTGGGGTAGGGTGGAGGGGGCCTTCATACTTTTCCTGGAAGCCAGTGAGTAACATTAAAAGCAGCTATAACACTTCCAAGCAAAGCCATGTCAACACCTTTGAAACATATGTTTAGCATTAACACTGGAGGTGTTGTCGTTCCCCCCCCCCCGCCCTCCAGCTTCTGAAAGTCACCAGTGGCAGAGAGTCTAGTGGCCCTTGCCATTAATTAGTTGCTCAGGCACAATCTTCTCAAATTCTATAACATTCTTAAGGAATTACAAGACTGTTTTCCAGTTACTGCTGCCCAAGAAAGACTGAACAGAGAACGAACAGAACTAAAGAAAAGTATCCAAGCCCACACAGAAACCCAAGGGACCAATATTCCAGCTGGACAAGGCTACCAATGCTTTCAAATCACAGTGCTGTTGCTGGGATTCACAGCAAACTATTGGATCAGGTGGATGTTTTCGCTCAATTTTTGTAGAATTGCTTTTGGGATAAAGGTCGGAGAAATTTCTCTTGAGGAAGAAATAGCATTCCAGTTTACCTCAGTGTAAAGTGGGTTATTTATCTGGTTCTCCCCTTAAAAGACTACATTTATTGCACACATGATCATCACATTCACTGACACACTCAATACGTAAAATGGCTGATGTTTCACAAACACTTAACAAATCGCTAACAGGGCTTATAAATAATGAAAGATTATACGCACACATTGGGTGGCAGTTTGGTCAGCTTATACAAATGGCTCTATTAGCAAGTCCCAGGTTTCTATTATACACTACATACTCAACTTTAAAACTGAAGACTTTCATTCAGATGCAAAGTCAAATCTGCCTCCCCTCTTGCCCTAATTTTTCCAGAACGACAGAAGATGTTTTGCTTTTAAAAGTGTTGATTAATCACGTAAGCGGAGAAAGAACATCTGAAGCGTAGTTTGTCATCTTTCAATTACCAATTTAACTTATTCTTATTTTCTTAGGACTCCAAAACCTTTTTGTAAAACTGAGACTCTGAGCCTGACACCATCTCTTGAAAGGAAAACTTCAAGAGAAAATGAAACGGTTGCCAGTTGCTTGGTACAAAGTGAAAAACATTACTCATTTCTCCCCATCATTCCTGTATAATACTCTCAATAGCACCAAAGCAGGATGCATAGTCAGCCTATCTGCATGTATGAAGCATGCATTATAAAAGCGACAGCCTTTGCACAGCAGATTTCCACAGCTTCTTAATGAAGGTTTTGTTTTAGAAAGAATAATTCCATCTCTCTTCAATCTCACCTACAAAGAGCTGTAGATATAGCCTACTGTAACAGGTCTCTGACAGCAGTTTTGTCTGCGTGTTTGGATATGTATCATTACTTAAAATGGCAGCCCACGGGGATAACATAGCTGTCAATTCATAGGACTGGACGCTTTGATATAATTTCTTAATATTAAGTAATGCTTTGCAACAGGGCATGAAATTGCAGATCGAACTCCGGGAGGAAAAATAAATAAATTCAGTAGCCAGACTTCATCCTGATATTAAACTGTTCTTGCCCCACTACACCGCTGAACCAGACGCCAGCCTCAGTTTTCTGGGCGCCATTGGCTCCCAAGCGCCTGCAAATTTCGTGCCCTGTTCTGCGATTTCTTTAACTTCACTCCTCTTAACAAACCTTAAGCTGCATTAGTATTGACATTTCCTAAGATGGGGAACAGTAAGGATCAGCACAGAAAGATGATTTCAGTCAAATCAGTTTGGAATTATTTGAATTCATCTGCAACACAGGTTATGTGATGCAGAGGACAAGGGGAAAAGTCAATCAGAGGTGCATTCAACACATGTGGCCAGAATACAAAACCCTAGCAGACGTATCAGTAGTGTTAGCGGTAAAGGCAAGGAGTTTGGCACAGAATACTTTGTGAAGAAAAAGCATAGCAAGTTTAGATCAAATCATATAGATTTGATCCAAATTTGTGACTTGCTTGTGTGAGCAAAAGTCCAAAATTCTTTCCACTACCCTAGTTTTCAGTGCTAACCCCATACCCCCTGATAACCACCCTTTCTTTAAATCTCTTCATATGTGGTAGGAAATGGAAGAGGTTACCAACTATGAAAGATATGACATCTCAGAGACTCTGGGGGAAAAACAGAATAGTCTTTAAATAAAAAATAATTTAAAAAATGACTTCTATGACAAATTCACTGCCCTAAGTGATTTTCGATAATATACTGAAGCCTAGAGGAAAGTGCCTACCATTATTTATAAAGGCAAGGCAAGTTTAGTGCTTAGTTATAAATGTGTCACAAAGGTACTAAATGGAAAAAAGTGTGCATTGTAAAAAAAGAAGACTCTACCTAAAAGAAAGAAAATGAAAATAAAATCAGACAAGTATTGGGAGTAAAAAAAATAAACCCAAAGACCAGTGGTTGCCTCTAGCAGGGAAAAACTCAGAAGATGGGTCTTCTTCCCTCTTTTAATTTTTTTCTGTATTCCCCTAACACTCAATAAATATTCTCTCTCTTACATATCTTGCATGTTGGACTGCATTCCCACCCATCCCCAACTATATGATAAAGAATGCTTTCTTACAGAATTCTCTCAGGAGATCTCAATCCCACCCCCACTCCATGAGCAGAGATCATCTATCCACCACCTTCTATATCAGCCAGAGGGTTCTGTATTAAAATAAGAGAGGCAACACTCTCTCTTCTCCTCCCAGCATTGCTCCCATCTTATAAAAGGCTCTCTTTCCATTGGAAAATTTTGCCCCACTAAATCATGGGTTTAAATTTTCCCCTTCCAGAAAACACAGAGTATTCTTCCTCTGGGATTAGAAGTGGAGGGCACTGGTGGTTTGTGGACACTTCAGGGAACAGATAAGCTTCTGGGGGGCTGTCTTCCCTAAATTCTATGGTTTATTTGTGTTCAGGCATTCTCAAGTCCTGATTCAATAAACCTTTGGAAAAAACATCTCTATTAAGCCACTTAAAATTGTTCCCATGCTGGGAGCAAACACTTTTGGGAAACGAATGTCGGCAAAGAGTTATTTTCAATAAATGTTGTGGTGATTGACTGTTAAGAGACCAAATTGGCTCCTCTCTTCACAATTCCAGCTAGGGCTTACTACATCACTTACAGGCATTAAGGTTGGCGCCATCCCTAATGTTAATATAAAAGCCTACATCCCTGCTCATGGGCTTTGAAAATCTTAACAATACTATTATTAGCCAGTCCTGTTGCACATGCTGAAGGAAGTCTCTCCGTGGCACACCCTTTAATAAAATATATTAAACAAATATAACCAAGGAAAATAACAAGGGGGAACACCCCCATTAGAATGGTAGGGGACTCAGAAAATTTTGGACATGTATGTCCATGTACTAGGGATGGGACTATTGGTATTGGATTAATCCGATAATACCGATGCTTGTCGGTACTGGAATACCAGATTTTTAACACTGCCAGCTTTACTGGATTCCTTACATCACTGCCATTTAACAAACGGCTGCAATGTAAAAAACCCGGCAATGTTAAAAATCCGGTATTCCAATACCGATAAATCCAATAATGGGAGATCAGATACCGTAAATCCAGTATCCGGTAATCCCCCTGGAGTCCCACCCCTACCATGTACATTTGGACATCAGAAATACAAAGAGGACAGAGTGATTTATACCATACAGTTTTAGGAATTATAATTTATTCCTAATCTGTTCTTCTCACTTACTCTATCTTACTTCATATACTTTATTATTAAACACAATACAGTCTCTTTCCACATTTCTAAACTTTTATTATAATGAACTACATTTAAATGGCCGCAGTAAGGAGTCTAAAGAGACTTGTCTTTAATGTCAGCGACTCAGGTCAGTGTAGGAAGAGGACTATATCTCTTTCAAACAATTCTTTTATAAAATTCCTAACTCCAGCCAAAACCTCTCCTGTATCCTGCCATCCTGTGAATCTAATAGCTTCTCTATTACCGATTATGTAAGCAAGTAACTTGTCTAATCGTACAGTATCTAATGCAAAACTACCATCTGGGAGCAGGTTGTGAGCTAAAAAAGAAGATGAACACAAATTATTCAAACTTCCTAAGTTTAAAACATTCATGCCCATGCTGTTATTACATATTTAAGGAAAGTACGGATGCCCCCAACATATGCTGCAATACAGGCAGATTTCCTGGAATTTGGAAGCAATGAAGAATCTGATGATTGCTTTAGCAGTCACAATGGGCAATAAAAATGGGTTAGGTACCTGAAAGTTTACTGGGTGCATGCTACGTGCTCTTCGACAATTGGCTATCAAACAAATTGCTTGGGGGAGCAGGGTTTACTTTCTGGCCTCAGTTTCACCCACTTTGAACTTGTATACGTGGCAGAACATCTCCCAGAGCAGGAAGCAGTAAACATGGCCCCAATTTAATCTATACCTCCAGGTACCAAAAGATATCTGTTCCTAGTTAGATAACACAACTAGGTAACATGAACTGGTGGCTCAGAGACCTGGTCTGTAAAGTGAACAGTGCAAAGCTAGCTACATTCGTATGTCAATATGTATGTGGGCAGCAACATTTCATCTCCATCTCAGAACCTCCACATGGAAAGGGTATTGGTCATGTGTTCTAGCACTGACTCCTAGGGCAGAGGTAAGAATAGGCAAGTTTAGAACACATTTCCACACCCATCTCCTTCCCAGCCAGGAAAAGTTCCCACCAGCCAATGGAAAATCACTCTAGAACTCCGCAAGCAATAGCTGTGTTTATAAACATAGAAGTGTCCTACTACATTATTGAAAGGCAATGGTAATTCAGATCCTGGGTAAAGAAATGGGGAAAGAATTCAAAGGCACACCAAAAGTGTAAGGGCTGTTCTCTGGTGCAGGTCCCGGCGCCGGGGGACCTAGAACCCCTGGGGTGCGCAGACCCCGACTCTCCCAGAAGCAGAGGCCTGGACGGAGCCCGCAGGAACTCCACAGGACCTGGCAGAAGCCCAGGCGACGCTACAGCAACACGAGGAGGCAGGGCCCCCTTGTGAATCCGGAGTGAAGAACAGAGAGTGTGTCCTGTCCTGTAGTGTGTCCTGTCTTGCCCTCCTTCCCCCTTCCCTGCCAGCGCGCAAGAGTGTCAAGTCCTTTGGATGCGAGTGGTGGTGAGTGCCCTTCTATTGTGTTTTCCCCCTAGAGTGATTGCATGGGTGCGTGTAAGAGCAAGTGTGGGTGTGCTTGGGTTCCCCCTCCCGCGGGGTCCCCACCCCTCCTCTGTCAGAGCGCCTGACCCTTGCCCCTTCCCTGCAGCCCTGGACCCGTGCCTTCCTATCCTCACACTGGGCACGAACCTTTCCCCCCTTGTGACGTGTGTAAAGGTGTCTTGTGTGAGAGGCTCAGGGAATTGCTCTAGTCTTGCTCATTTGGCGCCCAATGATGATAGAGGCCTAATCTCTGGGAGATTTAAGGGTCACCAGTCTATCCTGACGGGCATACTACTCCCTCTATTTGACCTAAGAGCATTGACAGAGCTAATCCGCCCTAGGAGGCTACGAGGGGGATTTGTCCTGTGTGTGTGTAACCGTGTGCCCCCTGTGACAAAAAGGTAATATTTTTTGGCCCCCTTGCTCAGACCTCTGCAAAAATTTAAGTCTCCAGGTGATTAACACTAAGAGAACATGTAAGTCAATGGTGTGAATGGGCAAGTTTAGAACACAGTTCCACATCCATCTCCTTCTCTTGTAAGAGAACATACAAGTCAAGAAAAAGGGAAATTGGGTTTCTTACCGTGGGAATTTTCCTTCTGAAGGTCTCCTGGATATTCCTTCTAAACCATGGGGAATGATCCCCACTCCAGTCGACAGGAGGCAGAAAAGAAAGATCAACTGAGCATGCTCCAGGTTGGATCATTCTCTGTGTAGCCGGTTGTCACCAAGCTCAACTCCAGAAAAAACAAAAACAAAAAGAAGCTTGCAGACCTATTGAAAAAACTCACATTAGCCAAATTAGATCAGAAAAATATCACCAAACTGTGAGCAATGTAACTTTAGGTGCATCAACACCTCAACCAGCTTAAACTATCCATAAGAACTAGAAGACCAAGCTGAACAGAGTCGCTCCCTATGTTTACTGGCAGAATTGTTGCCCAGATTTTAGGGAGGGCTGAAGGAATATCCAGGAGACCTTCAGCAGGAAAATTCCCAAGGTAAGAAACCCTATTTTCCTTTCTCTCCAGACTCCTGGATATTTCTTCTAAACCATGGGGATGTACCCCAGCTGTGTAAAAACTTCTGTTTGGGATGGAACTAAAATCTGCTTCCATACCCTCCAACCTGATTTACTGCAGTACAGATTGCAGGACTCTCCTGCCGAACACTGCTTCGGTGGAGTCCAAGGTACTGATCTTGTAACGTTTGGTAAAGGGAGAGATGACAACGTCGCTGCTCTATATCTCTCTTCGTATGAGGCCTGAGCCCTAAAGGCCTACGAGGTGGCTGCTCACCAGAGGGAGTGAGCCAGGACCCCTTTGGATGGAGGCAAGCCCTGGGCTTTGTAAGCCTCCAAAATGCATGATCACACCCATCTGGCAATGATTGCTTTAGAAGCCTTTTTGCCTCTGGACAGGACCTGAAAATTTACAAAAAGCGCCAAATCCTTTCTGAAGGAAGCTATTCTACCCAAAGAGATTCTAACCACTCACCACACGTCAAGGGAATGCCACAGGACTTTCTTGGGGTGGGACAGACGGGGACAAAATGAAGGCAGGATAATCTCCTGAGCCCTATGAAAGGCCAAATTCACCTTCAGGATGAAAGCAAGCTCTAGTTTCAGCACTACACATTTCTGTCTAAAGGGACACAGGTGACTCTCAGGGAAGAACGCCACCAGTTCCAAGACCCTCCTAGTGAACTTGGCTACCAAAAAGCAGACTTTGATGGATAAAAAATACAAAAAGACCTCTCGGAGAGGCTCAAAGGGAGGGGGGGGGGGGGAGAGCAAACTGACCAGGATGCCCTGAGAAATCTTCTCACGTGAGGGTGGGATAAGAATCTAACCCCTTCAACTACACCTGGGACACTTTGAAGTGCCAACACCTCTCGAGTCAGAGTGCTCGGTTGCAAACCTTTTTTGTGGCCGCCCTGAAAAAATTGTAGGACAGTTTTAATGTCTGACGAATATGGAGAGAACTCCTATTGGTGACACCATGCTGAGAACCTTTTCCATGTGCTTTCATAGATCCTTTTGTTTGAGTCTTGTCTGGCTGCCAAGAGGGTCCGTATCACTGGTTCGGAGTAGCCCAGGCTGGTCAGCGCCTCCTTCTCAATAACCAGGTTGTGAGTTTCAGCTGCCCAGGATTTTCGTAAGTTACTGGGCCCTGAGACAGTAAGCTCCGGATCAGGGATAATGTCAGGTATGGATCCATGCTCAACTTCAGAAGGTCCGAAAACCATGGTCTGCATGGCCAATACGGTCCCAACATGATCAGCGTGCAGTAGTGAAATCCTAGTTTGCTCAGTATCTTGGAGATGAGCGGGAAAGGGGGAAGCCTACAGCAGGGCTTGAGGCCACTCACTGCTGAGCGCGTCCACCACTCTCACCCCCTTCTATCTGAAGCGGGATATGAATCTGTCCACCTTCTTGTTGCTGGGTAAGGCGAACAAATTCATCATTGGGTGTCCAAAAGTCTGTGTAATGAGACGGAAGGATTCCGGTGCCAGGGACCACTCCCCCAGGTCTAAACTTTGTCCACTCAGCCAGTCTGCCTGCATGTTCTCCTTCCCCCGGATGTGGAGGGCCCAAAGAGATTCTGAGCCCATCAAATGAGGAGTGTTTCTTCAGTGTGCAAGGTGCTGGACCTGGAGCCACCTTGACGGTTCAGATGGCAAGTAATTCCAGACAATTTATGCTGTGACTGAGCTCTGCTTCTGTCCAGGTCCCCTAAACAGAGTGCTGCTTCAAATGCACCCCTCTACCTGACAGACTGGCATCTGTGGAGAGAATCAGGCATTCTGGGGAGGACAGGCGTACTCCCGACTTGAACCTGTGTGGAGCGAGCCACCACTGAAGCGATTCCTTCAGGGATGCCAGTACTGTAACCAGCACTGCTTTGTACGGGTGGAGTGTCTTTTGGAGAGACCTGGTGTGGAATTTCGCCCATTGTAGGTGCTGGAGACAGGAGATCAGTAGACCCTGTAGCCTGGCCATCAATTTGAGGGATGTCCTGTTACGTGGACATATTTGGATTATGAGATCTCTCATCTTGATTTGTCTCTCGGGAGGAATGAATATCCAGTTCTGAACTGCGTCTATGATCACCCCCAGATGCTCCATTCTTTGTGTGGGTGTCACATGTTTTTCTTTTAGGTTCTTTATGAAACTGTGATTCGGTAGGTGGTTGATTGTGATCTGATTCTGTACGTCCCTCCCATCCTTCTCCTCCGAGGGGGCCCGGACCAGCAGGTCTTCCAAGTATGGGTGTACGTGGATGCCTTGCAATCAGAGGTGTGCTACCAGGGCAACCAGCACCTTCTTGAAGGTCCTGGGGGCTGTGGTCAGACCAAACAGTAGTGCCTGGTATTGCCAATGAGCTCCCTGAGAGAACTGCAGCCACTGATGACGGGAGGGGTGGATGGGGACATGGAGGTAGGCCCCTTTCAGGTTGAGGGATGCCAGCCAGTCCCCTGGTGAAAGAGAGAGTGTTTGTGAAAAAGAGCCCTATTGTAGGGGTGCCTTTGGGTGCTGGCAGATCTACCTATGATGTATAATTGTATATTTCAGGACAGCAAGTGCATGTATCTACTTTATAAGTGAATATCTACTTACAGGAATTGTTGTCTCCAAGCAAGTTGTGGTAACTATAAAGCCAAGATCTGGTTTACAATGCACTATGAGGAGGTATGAGACCTTCTAAAAGGTGCTTTCAGAGCCTTCCAAAAGGCTCCTTTTCAATAAGCCCTGATATATATTACATCCCATATGTATTTTATTGGCGTACATGTACACAAGTGTGTAATGATAGGGATTTTTGCTTTCCAGTTCTTTTTTTATCATCAGACAAGCCACTGAAGAAGGGGGGGGGTATCCCGTCGAAACGCGTTTGGTGATCGACAGCCGTGGACAGACCTTCTACATGTCAGAACAGCGACTTTAGATTGAGGATTTCATTCACCCCCTTGGGGGTCTGCCATTGTGCATGTACCATTCTTTGTCACTTTGACTTTTTCAGTCCGGTATTTGTAGCAATTGTATGGTCCAGTTGGATGTGTCTTGGTATATTTGTATCAGAATTTTTATATATAAAATACTTTGATATAATTTGTGGTCATCTTCATATAATTGCTTGTTCCCCTTTTTCCTGTACTGGTTATATAGCTCCCAGGTTGTAGAGGCAAGAGATCTCGGTTGCCATTGCCTGTCTTTTTATGGGGTTTTTGGAAGAAGGGAATTCCAAGAAGAAATTGAACAGCCTCTGCCGTAGTTCAATACTGCACCCCCGGATATCGTTTCCAACACCCATCTGTCTGATCCCGATTCCACCAACTTGCTTGTGAACTGTAGCAGTCTGGCTCCTATGGGTGGGTCGGAGCCTGGCTGTGGATCCAGACAGTCAGGAGGCATTCTTCTGCTGGGGTTGAGTGTTGCATTGTTTGCATCACCCAGATCCAGATAATTTGTGCTTTTTCTGCCATCTGCCTCTGTTTCTGCTGTCTTGGGAGAAACCTCCAGAGGAGTAAGTGTTTGAGGAGGAGCGTCCAAAGCTCAAGTACCTGAAGTTCTGCTTGAGATGCAGATGAAAGGGACATTTGGAGCTAAAGAAGTCTTGTAGTGTCCAAATAGCTTGTTACCCTGGTATTCTCCTGCTACCAGTAGGTTCTTGGTAAGGTTGTCCCGCTGCCAGGCTCTCAGCCAAAGCCTGCACCTTGTGGCTACATTAGCTGCCACTACGCAAGCAGCCCACACCAGGTTATCTGAGGAGGCGTCCGTTAGGAAGGCCATGGCTAGCGTGATGCAAGTTGCTAGAACTCTGGATCTGTCTGGGGGGAGTAGCGAGTCTCTATCCTGCTCAACCCACTTCACCAGAGCTCTGACAAAGTATGAGGTGGCAGTGGCCATGCACAGCACTGCAGAGGTTGCCTCAAAATTGTCTGAGGCCAGATACAATACCCTGGGTTTGTGGGGTTGGAGGAGTATATGCCTCCCTTTGCTGGAAAAATTGACTGTCTTGTCAAGGATGCCACATCATCATCGTCCACTTTGGGTGTCTCACAGAGGGCTCTTTTGCGCTCAGAGAAACAATTTAGGGCCTCCTGAGTTTTGGTCATGCACAAGTGCTTGCCTGGCTGCTTCCACTCATTTTGAATGATTTGTTTCAAATGTCTTGTATAGGGGAAGCCCTCTGATGTGGCCTGGGAGCCTGGGGAGGTATTCCCTGGGGGAGTCATCATCTGACGACTCACAGGGTGCTTCCTTGTCCTGCTTCTGCCTGAGATCTAGGGCCTTCTGTACTTGTCTGAACATCCTTTCCCTGAGTTGCAAAGGGAACATCCTGTCCTGCTCCTTGATAGGCTCTGCTGGGCTTTCCTTGGTGGCATCATCAGGGATTTGGCCCTCCTCCGAGTGGGACACCTCTGAAGTTGACGCTCTGTTTTCAGCCCCCTCCCCATCTTCCAATACCGCCCCCCCCCCCCCGGGTTAGGTCTCCTCTGGGTCCTGTTGCAGCCTTTTGCTGCAGGGGTTTTCCTGGTGGGGAGGCTCTTCGTCTGTGGAGACTCTGACCTCTCACAATTCCTGCTCCTCCTCTTCTGAGGGCGAGGACAGTTTGAGCCCCCACCCCCGTGAGACTCGTGGGCAGGCTGCTTGCCCTTTCCCACCCTGCAGGTTGCCCATGAGACCCTGGAGGGGGTGTCCCTACTTCGTTTGGCGGGCCTGGGGGCTGTCCTACTTCTCCAGGGCTTGGAGGATCTCGCCCAGCATCTCCATTTGGAGACTTTCAGCTGAGGTGAGGACTGGCCTTACTGGCTCTTTGGACTCCTTGGTGCACTGCGAGCCAACGGCTGGTGTGTGTTACCGTGCCGGGGTTCTATCTCCAGCTCCCAGTAGTAGTGGGGTTCCGCGCGGGGGAGGGAGCATCTGCCAGGACTCTGCCACACCCACTCTTCCCTTCTCCATGCCAAAAGGGGGTGGAGGGTCAGGGAATGCTGCTGATTTCAGCCGGTCCGAGAAGGAAGGGGGCTAGGCCACTTCCAGGCCACCGCCTCGTGTGGCTGCAAAAGTGAAAGTAAAAAGCTCTACAGAGCCAAGCATTCTGCGTCCTACTGAAGTGAAGGCAGAAGGTCAACTGGCTACACAGGGAATGATCCACATTGGAGCATGCTCAGTCGATCTTTGTTTTCTGCCTCCTGTTGGCTGAAGCAGGGATCGTTCCCCATGGTTTAGAAGGAATATCCAGGAGACCGGAGAAAATGGAAAAGGTCAGCCATGGGAAAATTAAGGTGCTTTGACATCACCATTATCATTCACTAACTGCAGTGGCAGCACCATAACTTTGCTTTGGATTTACAGCATGGGGGCAGTTTGTGAATTTTCACTGGATCTACCACATGGTGATACTAAGATGATCTGTGATAGAAGCATCCGAAAAATATCAGGGGTGTGTGTGTGTGTCACCAATTACTCTTCTGTTACCACATGGTAGATCAGTTCAGACTAGGGCTGAAACGCAATCTTGAGTTTTTCTCAGTTATCGTCAAGAATCATGGTTCTCAACTCATTTTAAGAAAGAAACGATAATCGAGAAAAATGCGGATTCTTGAAATTTCTTGCTCGAGAAAGTGCTCTCAAAATATCATTTACCATTAATATTTACCACAATTTACTGTATACCAATTTACCATATACCGCTTACTGTGTTCATCCCAGTCATGCACATGCAAAAAGTGTCATTTTGCTCATGCATATTACCGGGATGGAAGTGGTATACGGTAAGGAGGTACACGGTAAATCAGTAAATTGCGGTGAACAGTATTTTGAGAAACATTTCTCAACCGAGATCTCGGTCTGTCATAAAGATTGTAGTGAGATCTCGGTGTCGATTCTTGCAATATTTTCTCAAGAAAAAAAATGCTTCTTGTTTCAGCCCTAGTTCACACATCATAAGAATGCCATCACATTGTAAACCTGAGGCAAAGCCATGGTGCTGCCCTGGGGTCTACATGTGGTTACCATGAGGACTGAACATACACATGCTCCCAAGCAATGAGGAGGCGATTATATACAATTGACATCAAGTAGCCTCTCTAAGCTGCACAACCAACAAGATGGGGAAACAGAGATGCAGAGAGGCCAGATGATTTGCCCATGGTGAAGTGCAGAGTCAGAAAGAGAACATAGCTTTCCTGGTTTTCAGTCTAGTGCCCTATACGCTGGACCCAATTGCATCCTTTGTATTATGACTTCTTCTAATTGGAGACAATGGGGAGGCAGAGATCTGCTTAACCTACTGGAAACTTGTAGTGCTGGAAGCAGGAAGGTGCATCTCATGATTCCCTGAGGCTTCAGTGTTCCCCTTAAATCTCATTTTTGGGGATTCATAAACCATAATGGACATAAAATAGATAGGGGCTAAGGGCACTCTCTAATAAACATGAGCTAGTCTACAGGTAGCCACAGCAACTGTGGAGAGTGAACCACATGTTTTTTTCAGAAAATAGCACCATCACTGACAAACGTCACTTCTGTTCTGGGGCAGAAAGCAAGCTGGATCAACCTTCAAACTGCTTATAAAAAATACAGAAGATTGTTGAAATTCCAAGCATTTGGCTGCAGCAGCAGCAGGATAGGATGAAAACATGAGGCAGAGAGGGAAGAAACCAGAACACAAATTGCTCCACTCATGGGTCTTCATTTTGACAAATATGTCTCTCATCACAGCAGCCCCAAGAAGAATTTGCCCCCCGGGAAAGAGAGAAGCTCTGGCTGGAATAAGGCTCAGACAGGATTATGGGCAGAACAAAAAGGTCAGGCTTTCGGCCTGCATGTGGGACACATGCTGGTTTGAGGTATAAAAAAAATAGTCAGCAATAACAAACAACAGGATCAGAAGCCAACACTGACAATACAGGAGGAGTCTCAGTACTTTCACCAAACAAAACCTGTCACTTCCGGCTGATGAAGGCTGGTGGCATCTCAGGTCACAGCAAATGCGTGGGAGTCTCACTTGCTGATGCCTCAGATGACAGGTGTGTGCACAGAGCACAGCATACAGGAGGAGTCAAGTAGGAAGAAATTCAAGACCCCCATGCTGCAAGTTCAGAGACCTCTCCCCAGACCCTGCTCTCTTTCTCTGCTGAGTTCAGCAACAGCAGTTTTTCACCACACTCCACCTAGCTTTCCTCTTCCCACTTCTCTGCACCCTGCCAGGGCATCACTGCTGGTTTACTGAGGAGTTGCTAGTTAGCTGTGTACTGGAATGTTAATGTTAAAATGTTACTCGCCCCCTAACAGTGACAGAAATACACTTAAATCAGAGGAGAACACTGGAGAGAATCCTGTTTGCATATGAGTCCAAGATTAATTAAGAACCTACCAGGTTTAAATTAGGTTAATTGTTTCATCATTATATATTTCCTCTTAGAACGCAGAGATGCTGAATTGTCTCCCCCATACTTACTTCCTAGCAGAGGGATTTCTTTAAACAGGCATCCATGATAGTTACCAGAAGAACAGCCATTCCCGATCCACCTAGCCCATTATCCTGCTTCTCACAGTGATCAGAGCCAGCTGCTTCAAAGGAACATGCAAGGACCCCTGAAGTTGCCAATTATGGAATAACCTGCATTAAGAAAAATCTCTCTAAGCCAGATGCCTAATGGTTGGCTTGTACCCCAAACCATGAGAACTTCAAGCCTTTGTTTAATCCTATTTAATTGTTGATGTTCTAATTATCTATAAGCGCCTAATCCTGTGGATTCCTTTTTTGGAATCCTGTTAAGATCCTTTGTTGATGATCTCTTTGGAATTCATAATGTTAAGTCACAGCTTGTGAAAAATCTTTCGTTACATTAGTTTTAAATGTGCTACCTTGAAATTTTATTAAGTCTACTTGTTTTTACACCAGGAGACAGGCTGAAGAGGAGAATGCATTCATTATTCTCTTTATACCTTTATCATCTCCTCTTTCAATGCAAGTGGTTCCAAATTTTACAAGTTGCACAATCCTGGTACAATGGATACTCTGGGCAGAGGAGGATTAGCTGCTAAAGGGATAAAAATTGTTTAAAAACCTATTTCCTCCAATAAAAACAAAACAGAATAGCATAGCATACAAGAGACAGAACTCAGAGTGGCTGTTTTAATATGACTATTACAGCTAGTCATTCCACAGGGGAGTAATCTTGTACAAACTATTATACAATCATGCAGTCTGGAGAGCTCTTTCATGTACTGGACCTCCAATACTCTGAAGTTTACTGGTGTACCAGAAAGTTAGTCACCAAAAGGGATAAAAGCCAATGAGCTTCAATTACCAAAAATCCCATTACTTCCTAGTCTTCTCTCCCACCTGACAGGGAAGACCTTCATGAAACAAAGTCCTTTCTTGGCCTAAATCTGTGCTTACTTTACTTGGTAGGCACCTGATATGAACAGATGAGCTGGGAGGGGCTAGAATTCTGTGCACGGCTGCAGGGGGGTGGAGGTACACAGGAGCAAAGATATTTAAGATGCTGTGAGAGAACGCTTACTAGAGCACACAGATTCCCTACAGGCAAGGGCTGCAGCAACACCCAGACAGACTCCACCTTTGGGAAATTTGCTTTGTTGAAAGTGGGAGAGAAACCAGCTCAGGGCACCAGTTTGCAACACAACTTTCAGAAACTTCCATTCAGGATTCACTGAAGGCACCTGCAGTTGACTCAATTCAAGCAAGCTGAAAATCTCTCACCACTGCCAAGTGAAAAATGCCAACTCAAGTCACCACACAACTGGCATGGCTCTGCGTTATAGCCATGTCCTTGGCCATTTACCCTGCATGGCTGCAGAAGCCTCCGAAGAGGAGAATGATCAATGGGAATGCCAAAGCAATGATGAGCTGCTGTGAGGAGGTTAAGGAGCTCAAGGTGCAAGTAGCCAACCTGAGCTCCATGATGGGGGAGCTGATTAAGAAGCAGGAAGGTGACTGGGTGAATGTGGTCATGCAGGTGATGGAGCTAGAAGGAAGCACCAAGCAGATGGAGACGCGTATCAATGATGCTGAGAGCAAGTATTCCGAAATGAACAACCAGTTAGACATCATGCAGCTGCAAGCAGCCCAGACTGTCACACAAACTTCAGCTGGTAAGGAGGAAGCCCCTGGTTCACAGACACACTTCTTAATAGGGAGAACTATCTAACCGCCAGCCGTTAAACTCTATCATCATTTCCCACTAATATAGCAGATGATGGGGCATGCTAAATGTCAGTCCGCCCAGTACAATTCAGCAGACAGGTAACAGTGCAGAAACTCACTGGGTGTATTTTGTCAGGGTTCTGGGTTCAGTTTAATGCTTTCATTCTCTCTGACTATTATGACTGCCTCTCTATGCAGCATGGGCATCAGCTTGTGTAAGAAAAGTCTCTGGTATTAATGCCTGCGTTGTACATAATATTGTTTGGGGAACGTAGGTTTGCGTAAAATGATTCCATCCACCAATGGAAACATTTAGTCTCATCTTAGCACCTCTTTTTGAGCCAGGATATTCAAAACGTTCAAATCTTTTAAATAATAGTTCTCACAAATCCAAGACTGCATATATGATGTAAGAGATAAAAAACACAGGTTTAAATCTCATGGCCATACAAATTTAAATTCTATCCCCCCTCTCTGGAGCATTGATGCAGCTATATGGATATATTCTATGGTTTGTTGATAATAAAGAGGTAGCTAAAAAGGTATTATTAGGTTTTTGTTGCATACGGGCATGTTTGAAATCTGAGAGCTGAGGCAAATCTACTGCAAATGGAGACCTTCTGATAAGTTTCAGCTTCCCCACAAAGACTACTGTTGTTCAAGACACGCGACTACTAACTCTCAGTCTCCTTTGCAAAGGGGGGGAAAAACGTTTTGAGGTTTGTCAGCAATTACTGTGGTCTGCATTAGGAAAAGGTTTGGCGGGGTTAGTATAAACAGCCAAAAATATGTCCAAACTAAGTCTAATAGAAAGAGAAACATTTTGCTGTAATGAGTCTAATTAAAAGTAGAGTAAAGCCATTGGGTGATTTTGTAAAGTAGACCAGCACACACAGAAAGCCGGCCAAGTACAGACTTGAAAAGACAGATGCAGGCAATTCATGCTCAGTATTTAATCCTAACAGGTGAAAATCATTCACCCTGCAGTACGCTAGAGCTGTCAGGAGGGATAAATCCTCACCTTGACTAGTTCCTCTCCCTTCCCAATCTGGGTAGCTGTGCACATTGCCAGCCTTCAGTCAGTTCCTACACCAAGAGACAAAGGAGGTTTCCAAGACTGACGAGGATTCATATGAGTTTGGAATGCTACTGTTCCCACCATAAATCATAACACTTGTATGCAAGTCAGACATTCACTGACTCAGCTACTCTCTGCAACTGCATGAGCCAAAGCAGGCAGCTGGCTGCAGGACTGGCTGTCCCATTAGATAAAATACATTTGGATTTGAATGGAAAACCTGCTCTCTCCCCCCCCTGCACTCCAATGCTCTTCCAGCAGGGACATTTTATTTAAGCACTCAACTAAAACATTAAATCAGCAACAGTAAGCAGACATTGTTTTAAATGTGTACTATAACAAGGATACTATGTTGTCCTATCCATACAGGGGCACTTTCCCTTGTAGCTAAGCTAAGCACATGCATGTGCAATTTCTCAACTTCGTTAATGTATCGCTGTGTCTCCTTATGTTTCCCTTTCTTGTCTTTCCTAGGTTGTAAGCCTCTCAGGGCAGAGACCGGTTTCTGATTAATGATTGATTGTACATTGCTGGCATTATATAAATAACAGATGATGATAATAATAATAACATTAACACAGACATAGGGTTGGGTTTTTGCATGCAACATCATTTTAGTCTCCCTCGTTGCACTCTCTCCCTCAAGTGAGATTCTGGTTATTGTGTTAAGTGCAGTTCTAAAGTAGTATGGAAAGGCTTAACTCTTCATCTGAATAGTGGAAAGTACAGATTTTAAAAGGGTATAAAGAATGTTTCTTGCAGTCTGAATTTTGACTTATCTTGGAATCATAAATACCGTGTTTGGCATCATGCATGTAATGGGAGCATTCTGATTAGCTTCAAGGCCATCCTTGGCCAACCTGATTACAAGGCTCATTTTTAAATGCCTGCTGCCTCCCATCACCCCATTTCTCTTGCTTTCAATTCTATAGGAAAAAACTAATTCTTATTTTGGAACTCAAAACAACATTTAAATATCCCAAATGCTAGGAAGCATCTGAAGTTTCTGTGCTGCTGTGTCTCTGGTGGATGCACACACAAGATCCCTGGGCAGCCCCAAGACAACTGCCAAGCATCTCTCACCAAACTGTTCAGTGACACCGTCCATAAACTGGGCACTGCAATCAGAGACTAACATGTTTATGTGTATATCTCTAGGATTTTAATTTTTGTGCTTGTCCACCCATTGCAAAAGACACAAGAATGCACCCCTATTAGGCACATCAAATCCTTGGGGGACACTAGGTAGCCACAAGCCTGTTCAGCATCTTACTTTCTCTGTTTGATTCAAGTAGATGCCGTCTACGACTGTTCATCTCTTTACCAGAAGAATTACAGAATCTCAGGTGTTTACAAGCTTCCCCCTGATGATTTCCTGGGGAGCTCTGACCTGGAGGTGAGGACATCATGCATACGGGTCCATTCCTGAGACACTAACAGAGCTCCCGCGGCAAACTCTCTCAATTTAATTGCCAACAATGGAGGGAAAGACAGCATGTTGCATTTATGATTCCCCTCCTGCATTCTTAAATAAGGATACAATGAAGTGGGATTTGGAGGGAGACACACGGGGGATAGAATACAGACGGGAAGTGCTGAACAAATTAATTTTTATGGCTTTTTGCACAGACCAATAAGCTTCCTCCACAGGCGTGATTTTTCTCTGCTTCAGTCTCCTGTATGCAATAAAATCTGAAGTGGGGTCTAGTAACCCTGCTAACTGGCTAGTACTGTACTCTCTTCTCCTCCAGGTGTACTGTGACATGGAGACAGATGGTGGTGGCTGGACTGTCATCCAGAGGCGTAAAGTCGGCCTGATCTCTTTCAACAGAGACTGGAAACAATACAAGGATGGGTTTGGCAACATCAGGGGAGATTTCTGGTTGGGGAATGAACACATCTATCGGCTCTCTAGACGTCCAACCATGCTGCGAGTAGAACTGGAGGTAATTAAGTTTCAGGTGCTAAACTGCCATTGGTATCAAATATTAACTGCTGTGGAAGGCTGAATGTTTGGGGCATAGACAGTAATGCCTAGGAACAACACTAGAACCAAGCAAAAAGACAAACAGTGTTTAATGAGGGCATATAGTGTCATAGAGCTGGATGGTATCTCAAAGGTCATCTAGTCCAGCACCCTGCACGTGGGACTTTGGGCTAAAGTTTGTGGGGGATGCTGACCCCATATAAGCCCCATCCCTAAATCCTTGGAATTGCAGTTGGAGGTGATTTGTGGTGGCTGCAACCTCCGTGTCCCTGCACCAGTGCAGGATTCACCATACCCAAACTGCAACAGCATCTTCGCTAGGAATATGCCTTGGGTGAGCTACAAACTATAGTCCCTCATACTGATCTTTCCTTTCATTAGGGTGAGTAAATGTATAACCCAGGGTATTGGACAAGCTGTTGACCACCTGATACAGCTTTAAAGATCCACAAGAACAAATTTCAGGCTCATAATTCTGTTTGGTCACTTCAATCATGGATTTTGCCACAGAGCAAATGTGAGTTTGTCATGGTTTACTCCCTGAAACAAATCCAGGGGAACTGCTGAGGAGACCCACAATGCAACCAGTAACACAATGAACATTTAACCTTTGTCCTATGACAGCACCCTGCCATGGGACACTGCTCAGCCAGACTACCAGGGGGCATTCTACTTCCTTTAGGGACAGGAAGCCCATTCATTCCACAGAGCTACATGGATATTGGAGCCGCATGTAAATTTCAACCCGTAGCTGCAGGCTTGTCATTTTCACTGATAAACTGAGTTTGTCAATTTCACTCCCAAGGGGCATGCTGCACTTGGGCTATCTCCCTATTTATGCTGCCACCCAATAGGCTCCCCCTGGTGGTCAGAGTCCATAGGATAGCAGGATAAGGCAGAACAGTTTGAACATTTATTTGTTCAAGCTGCTCCGCCAAGGAATGACATAACAGATTTGACTTCCCCCATGATTAACATAACATGTAGAGACATCCAGAGTGTGAAGTCCACTTCCTGAGGCAGGAAGATGCAACTAGAGATATCATGCATTCTAGATAAGATTTTAATTTATAATGGAAATAAACCAAGTGCTTTGTGTTAGTGCTGCCAGGCTAACAAGCAGTTCACCAAATTGTTATGCTTATGTTCACTCCTGCCTGCCTTATCTTTTCTGCACTTTGCATCTTAAGGAGTGGTTGCTATGGAAAACACTGTTAAAGTTCTTACACAAATAGGGCAAGTTGAATGACCAAGTAAATAAAAGATGCCAAAAAGCTTACATAGTAATTTGTCTCATGGAAGCCCATGTGTTCTGGTCCAACCTGACAGGACTGGGAAGGTAACCTCCGCTACTCACAATACAACTACTTCACCCTCAGCAATGAGTTGAATAGCTACCGCCTTTTCCTGGGGAACTACTCTGGCAGCACGGGACGCGATTCCTTGCGGTATCACAACAACACAGCCTTCAGCACCAAGGATAAGGACAATGACAAATGTGTGGATGACTGTGCAGAGTTACGCAAAGGTAAGGCACAAATGAGCTCTTTTTTCAGATACTTGCAAATGAGATCCATTCTATAAAACAAATGGATGGGGTCAGGGCTACAGAGAATCTAATCAATCCTTTTGCATCTTGATAACAAATCAAGGGACTGATGACATTTAAGAGCAGAGTATAATAGACACTAATTACTCTCTTACACTGTTCATAAAAGTTTAGTTCGGTGTCCCTGGTCAAAACCAGGGGCATTCTTATGAAGTAAATACTGTGCTTCACCTATTTGCTTAGTTATTCCAGAAGAGGTAGCATTGCAGCAATAGAGATAATTTTACCCAATGAAATCATACACTAAAGAGCAGCTTTTGTTCAGGTTTTAATGAGCACCTCTTCCTAGAATAATTTTCTTTAATTATATTTTATTCTTATACTGTGCCCATCATGATATTTGAGCACTTACTGAAGATTTCTTAATGAGGCTTTCTGAAACATTCTAAATTCAGTTTCCTTATGCAATACCATCACAGAAAGGGACTAGGGCTGTGATCCAGAAACCACTTACTCCAGAGTAGCTGTACTGAACCCCAAGAGCTTCAATGGGATTACACTGGAGTAAGTGGTTGTGGACTGCAGCCAAAATATTTTACTGAAGTGCTTACATAGCAAAAACATAACCACCCAAGGAAACACAGTTTCTTCTGATTTCTACTGCCCCCTCTTAATTTCAAAGTCTGTCAACCCACAAGGTGCACTGTGTATAGTTGCATCTGAGAGCCCTCTAGATAGAAAACATGTGACCAATTTCCTGAATCAACCCCTTGTTTTCAAAGAAGAAAATGAGAAAAATGTAAAAGATGCACAAGAAGTCATGAGAAGTAATAGTTCTACATTCTGTGCTGGTCAGACATTATCTGGAATACTATGTCTAGTTCTAGGTTGCCACACTTTAAGAAAGACATTGCCAAATTGGAATGGATTCAGAGGAGGGCGACAAAGATGGTCAGGGGTCTGGAAACCAAGTCCTATGAGGAAAAGTTGAAGGAGCTGGGTAGGTTTAGCCTAGAGAAAGGAAGACTAAAGGGACACATGATGGTAGTATTCCACTACCTGAAGGGCTGTCACAGAGATAATGGCAAAGACTTGTTCTCTGTTGCCCCTGAACACAAGACTAGAAATAATGGGCTCAGTTTACAAGAAAGGAGATTTCAGTTAAACATTAGAAAGAACTTCCTCATGGTAAGAGCTGTTTGATAGTGTAACAAATTGCCTAGGGCGGTGGTGATAGGCTCTCTCCTTTGCTGGTGGTTTTCAAACCGAGGCTGGGCAGCCATCGGTCGGGGATGCTGTAGCTGTGGATTTCCTGCACTGAGCAGGGGGTTGAACTAGATGACCTTTGAAGTCACTTCCAACTCTATGAGTCTTTGCACTAGTATGTCTGAGACATAGACAACAATGGAAGTAACTGGAAAAGTTGGGTTAATTTGTTCTGGTCAATGCATCAAAGCAAGGATCAGCAGATGGTGAAGTGTGAATTCAGCTTCCTTCTACTGTACAGTTATAATTGGTACAAGGTGTGGGATTCCAAGATGACATTCACACTCTAGCTCTTCTCCAACTCCCTCCTTGTGGAAAGAGGACTCATTTTTATGACAATCATAGAACCTAAAATAAGTTGCTGACAAATGCTTTTATTCACTTGTTTCCTGAAAGGGGGCTACTGGTACAACTGCTGCACGGACTCCAACCTGAATGGGGTTTACTACCGCAATGGTGAACACACCAAAAACATGGATGGCATCACCTGGTATAGTTGGCATGGCTCCACCTATTCCCTGAAGAGGGTTGAGATGAAGATCCGACCATCAGATTTCAAAAACATAGTGGGAGCCAACTCTCAGTTGTAAAGCTACAGTGTCACCACTTGCACAGAGGGGGGAGGATCAGTCTGAAATCTAAAAAAACCCAACCACTGATATTGTTTACTTCATTTAGAAAGTGCACACACCCAAAGGCTATATGCACTGGCCGTGCCTTACACATTAGGACTGACACAGGAGAGAGCGGAAGAACATAATTATTTCTCAGGCTCAGCTGAGTTATCACATCTCTTTCTGATGGCACTCTCACCAAAGAATACACACTGTGGTAGAACAGATCACAACTGGCATAACACTATCACAGGTGGGGAATGTTCTGGTTACACTAGCACTGGGTAGCCTTAGCATTCCACCAGCATTCTTTCCTGGAGTCTCATACTAGCCACTGTGAAACTTCCAGGCAAGACTGATCCTAGTGAGAGAGATCTCTGTCCTACTCTACACAACACGAGGGATGGGAGATCAACACCAAAAAGCCAGTGAGAGACTCAGGATAGGGTTCTCTGGTCTGTGGTGGTTAACAACAAACCTTTGCAAAGAACCAGTTTTGAACATCACCACAGTTCTTTTTAGAGAACCAAGGAGCCACTTGTGAAACTTAGCAAGTCCAGAAGTGAACTGGGAATAGGTATAGCAAGAAGTCTATTGACATTGTATTCTCAGAGAACAAGCGCAGTCTTCCTTTTAATTTTTTAAAAGGCAATTAAAGGCTAGTAAACAAGGGACAGAATTGCATATAGCTCATGGAATACCCTAAACAGAGAGAGATCCTGGTGACAATATTATGCACTAGGAGAAGAATGCTCAAGTTGTTTGTATTGTCACTGGAACCCAAGTTGTATTTAAAGTTTTTCTCCATTGATTCTCCTTGTATTTTATGATGCTCCAATTCCTTAACTTTCAGATGCCTTACCTTTCACTTTATAAAACCTAGATGTCGGAGATCTAGTATAGAAGAACGCTTCCAAGCATAGGACTAGTCATACTGAATCAGACTTGTAGTTCATCCAGCCAGATCTCTTACTCCCCTGCAGTGGGTAATAAATAACACTCCAAAGAAAGGTAAAAAATATTCCATAAAGGCACTTAGTTTATTCTGCAATGCTATCCATGTGAGGAAGCAACTATTTCATTTTGTTATGAAGTGAAACTTACAAACAATATGCTTGGAAGTAGAGATCTGTCAGAAGCCAGAGAAAGCTATCACAAGTAATCCTCACTCCCAGGTGTGATGACTCAGTTGGGATTTCAGAGGTTTACTTTTTGTAAACTCTGCTCCAAGGTTTAAGTGTTGAAAATGAGCACATTCTGAGGTCTTACCATAAAGGTGTCATGAAAATATTAGTAAAAAGGAATTAAAAATTTGACTCCCCTTACAGCCTTGGTCACTGCTTGACTATGTCGCAAAAGAGGGTTATAGTTAATATATCTAATTTTTATTCACTTTGCGAGAAGGCGGCTTCAGCCTGATTTAAATGTGTTATCTTATGTGTAATGGGAGATGCAAACTTGTGGGGAAGTTCCTTGTATATGTTGACTATTCGTGCTGTAAATTGGGACACTGTTCTGTACAAAGCTGCAAAGTCTGCTAGGGATTGTTTTAAAAATTCCTAACTTTCCTAATTCTATAATAAACATTCATGTTTTTAAACCTGGCTCCTCAACATGTTTATTGGATAAATGAAGACTGACACACAAACAGAAAAATATGATGTGAGTTCAGGAAGAGACAGGTCAAGCTCTGTAGCATATTGCAAAGAAACGTGGAAAAAAATAGTATAGCATGCTACACAACAGCAACAAGAGTGTTGACTATAGTAAGGTTAAATGAGCAGCAAGAATAACCAGAAGCAAAACACCTTTGGCGAGCGCAGAAGGGTGCAGCCTTAGGGCAACACTGGCCCTTTAAAAGAGCTAGCACCAGCCTGGTTGCAGGTGGTAGTGGGGCTACAGGTGCTGCACAAAGTGGAGAACAGCACCTGATGTAAGGCAGCTGAGTTTCGGTGTGGTTGAGCCAGCCCGAAGGCTAAAAGCCTCAGACAAGTGCTCAGTAGAGGGGAAACTGCTGAAGAAGCAGGAGCTGGGCAAAGCTCTGCCTCAGCCAGGAACTGCTTGAGAACAGCAAGGAGGGTCCAGAGTAGGCAGGAGCTACAGTGGGCTCTGCCTCCAAAGCAAACCCTGTGGAAAGGGCGTGGCCCTAGCTAAAGGGTTTGGCAGGCTGTAGGAGGGATTTGTGGCTGGCCAGGAGAACCTAGAGAGAGGCTTCTATCTTGAGAAGTGAGCATTGCGGAAGAGGAATTGGAGTACTATTGAGAGAGAGACTATGAGGGGCTCTGGCCTGAGGCGGAACTGTGCCTGGCCAGCAGGGCTGGAAGTGTGAAGCCCTACCCCTTGCAGGTTGGAACGCTGCGTATTTGGTATCAACACTGTAAATAGAGACTATATGGTGATGGGACACTGTATTGTGTAGAATAAAGAGACACTTGTGGGATAAAGCATGTGGAGTTAATTCCCCGAAGACATAGAAACTTTATTGGGCCTAATCCTGCCAAGACTTACCTTGGGTTAACTATACCGTTACAGGGAGCCTTAGAATTCACTTAGCAAGAACAAAAGATTGCCAAGAGGAATGGAAAGTACAGGACCCAATGAACATTAATGGCTAAGAAATTCCCACTAAACCATGTACAGGGAGGGAGCATATGTAGAATAAGAGGGAGTCCTGTGGACTAATGCTAGAACTTTGTATATCAGTTCAAAAAGAACATGGGGGGGAGAATAAATTCATTCAAAGGAAAACACTATTCCTAACTACTCAAGCCCAATATGGATTTCTAAGGAAGCAAGACGACAGTAAATATACAGGATGAAGAACTACCAATTTCCAACTATTCTTTATTATTAGATTTTTAAAATTATTAATATGTAAGTGTTATAATGACAACACTTCCCATAATTTGAGACTGGTCCCTGCTCCAAGAGGCTTACAACCTAGGATGGACAAGGGATGGGAGGGCAAGGGGGTGAAGAAGAGAACATAGGAAGAGGCAGGGATACATTCCAGAAGTTGAGAAAGGAAAATTAGACCTCTTAACCTTTGGAATTTTCCTTCTACATAGCTCTGCTTGACATCAATTCTGCACTCTGGGGACAATCCCCACCTCGACCAGTAGGAAGCAGAAGACAACGATCCAGCAGAGCATCCTCACAGGAGATCAATCCTTTGCAACTCCAGTTGTTCCAAAGCCTGGATCCTGAAACCTCACCTCTTATCATCCAAACTCATTATTGAGATGTAATAAATTGACAAACAAGGAATCCCACCTTTGTATGCATTATATAAATACACACTCACTGTATTTAAATACATCATTTACCCGTGAAAAACTAACAGGGAGGAATGAACTGATGTCCAGTAGATCTAACTAGAAGGTAAATTCCCAAGGTAAGGGACTCAATTTTCCTTTCTCCTCGGATCTATTGGACATCAATTCTGCACTCTGCGGATCTACCAAAGCAGTGCTGGTTCAAATTCTAGGGTAGATAACAATAATAAAAGTTAGAACTCAGTTCTGCATCCTTATCTTTACTGAAGTACAACTTGAAGCACTCTTCTATAAAGCTGCTTCCTCCAAGTCCTGAGTGGGTATTAGTAATGTCTAGTGAAAGCATGCAGGGAAGACTATGTGGCTGCCCTGCAAATCTCTTTATAGGGTGCCCAGTTTTGAATGCCCAGGAAGTAGAAGTCTCCTTCCAGGAGGGGCTAGAACCCTCTGTGGAGGCAACAGGCCTTCTTATGTATAAACGTCTGGAATACATGCTGAAATCTGTTTAGAGATTACAGCTTTTGATGCTTATTTAAGTGGGTTATAGTTAACAAACCAAGGCCCTAAGACTGCCAACACAGCCTTTCCATGTATAGAAATCTTCAAGGTCCTACTTATGTACAACGAATGCCATAACTTCTCCTGAGGGTTGGCAGTCCTGAGAAAAAAGGAAAGTAACACAATCTCTTGTGCCCTATGAAAAACGGAGTTAATTTTTGTTATAAAGGCTTGACTTGGTCTCATTACAACAGATTCCTTTTAAAAGACACAAAAAGCTGGGTGTATGGATAACATGCCCAACTCCAAAATTCAAACGAGGCCTAGGGAATGGTTTTCAAATTTACGTTCCAAGAAGAAAACAGGTGGATCACTGAAAGAAAAAGAAGTCTTGTAGCCTTCAGAAATGTTTTGACATGCAGATGTAATGACAGTCTAGACCCTGAAAAAGGCCAGAATATTAGAATTTATCCAAACCACCTGCTCAGATAGAATATTAGGATTTATCCCTTGTATAGACCATCTTGTAGAAATACCAAAACAGTATGGAACCTAACTGTATTTGGATCTATGCGTCTGCATATACACCATTCAACGAACACTCTCCACGTATACCGATATATTCAGGGCATGAAATTTCAGATCCAAGTCTAGCAGCCCAAAAAATTTCTCGGTCGCCAAGGGTAAATAATACTGCAAATTTGCATAATTAGCCACTACCTATTTATGCAACTATGTATAGTTGCATATTTGTGCATAAATAAGTGTTCCTCATCTGCGCACATACCTTTTAATAGCTACTAAAAACTACTCACACTTAATCATGGATCATCCCCCGCAGGGATGGGGACAGCGGGGATGGGGGGTGGGGGAAACGGGATGGGGACATGCACGCAGGCCAGAGAGGGGCTGGTGGCTACGGGTGCCAGCCGGGCGCTGGGGGCAGCCTTACCTGCTGGGCTGCTGCTGTGCCTGCTTCCTCCTCAGCTCCGCTGACCGACTGGCCGCTCCTCTCCCGAGCCGCCTAAGTGGCTCCAGCCGGCTGGGGCATGAGCAGACACAGACAGGCAGCCGGGGGGGAGGGGGGGGCTGCAAGTACCGGGCTGGGCCCCACCCGCCTCCTCCTCTCAAGCCAGAGAGGAGGAGGCACGGTGGGGCCAGGCCAGTACTTGCAGCCCCGGCTGCCCCCCACACAGCGAGCCGCGCAGGAGCCCTCCACATGGCAGAGACCCGGAAGTATAGCTATTGCATAGCCATACTTATTTCCAGGTCTCTGCCATGTGGAGTGGGGGGGGGGCGGGTCCAGCGTGATGTGAGGTGGGGCGTGAGGAGGTGCAGCTTGTAGGGGGCCACAGGCAGAGCAGCGGCTGCCCAGCCGCCTGTCCCGCTGAGTTTTTATTTGCCGCAACTTTAAAAAAACACAAAACTTAGCGGGACAGGCAGCTGGGCAGCCGCATTAAGGACAGGTCGCCAGCCCTCATTTTCTGGTCGACAATGGCGACTTGGTGACCAGAAATTTTGTGCCCTGATATTTGTGTAAAGAACTACCAATTTCCAACTATTCTTTATTATTATATTTTTTAATTATTATTGTCTCCTCAATGACATTAGTGTATTAAGAACTATTTCAAAGTATCCTATGTGTCTGAGCGCTTTATGTTCAACTTCCAGGCCATTAGCTTCAAAGGACCTGGGTTCTCATAAAATATTGGCTCTTGTGACAATAGGTTTGGGAGTACTGGTAAGAACAGTGAGGGCACATAATTCAACTCCGACAGGTCTGAAAACCATGGACCTCTGAGCTAAAAAAGGATGAGGCTATCAGGATTAAGGCGGCTACCTCTTTCTTCAGTTTGTTGATAGACCTGCTGATGAGAAGAAACAGAAGATCTTACAAGAGATCCTGAGAACAGATCCGACTCAGAGTAGTGCATGTCTCTTCCCATTATTGCTGGAACCTCGCCATGAACCGGTTCACCTTCACGTTCCGGTGAGAGGTGACCAGATCTATCACCGGTTCCCCAAACCTTTGAACTAGCATTTTAAAAATTACACTGCATAGGAACCATTCTCCTGAAACCATTCATTGTCTGCTGAACCAATCTGCCCAGACAATGATTTCCCTCAGGTATGGAATGTCTTAATTGACATCAGATTTATTTCCACTCATTGTTGAAACCCCCTGGCTCCTTTGCGTAAAGACTGAGATCGAGATCCCCTTAGTAAATTAAGTATGCCTTTGCAACTGTGTTGCTTGTGTATACAAAGAGACATTGCCCTCATACTTTGAGGTGTGAATTAGTGCTAGGAGTACAGTTCTCACATCTAGTCAGTTTATGCTGCGTTGCGTCACATCCTTGGACCATGTCCCTTGCATGGATTCCCAATTCAAATGGACCCCCCAACCATATAGACTTGCATTCATTGTAAGTATTATCCTGGTGGGTTCTGATAGTGGTACCCCTGTTAGAAAGTACTGCTCTGCCAGCCATCCGATCAGAGTTCTTCACATGTTGGGGTACCTCTTTCCAGGATATCACGTCCTCGATTATCTGGGATTGGAAGGGTTTTAGCACACTCAAGTGCAATCTTGCTCACTGCAGATGATGTATGAACAAGCATCCCCTGTAGCGTTTCTAGCCCTTTCAGCCACATATATGTGCTAGACCATGTCTGTGTGATTAGCTGGCAAATCTTGATCTCTCTATGTTGGGGATGAAGGCTGCATTTAACTGGGTATATATTATTATACCCAGGCGTTTGAGCCTCTGAATAGGATTAGCTGGCTCTTGTTTGCCTTTTTTATAAAGCCAGGCAACTGAGATATGTCGTTGTGTTGCCTAAATCTCTGTTGGCCCTGTCCGGCAATGGAGACCTCACTTGGAGGTTGTCCAGATAAGAGTGGACATGTATCTCCTCCACCTGGAGGCTGGTGATCAGGACTGCTAAACCTTTGTAAAGGCTCTGGGAAATGACTCCAGTGACTGAGTCCTTGAGATCGAGGACAGTTCACCATCCCCCAATTTCTTAGGGACCATAGACAATATCCAAGCATAGGCCAAAGCCCCTTTCTCACTCTGTAACTCGTTCTATAGCTCCTTATCTTGTACAGGTGTGTTAAGTCGTTTGTTATGGATTTGTGTTTCTCTAGGTTTTTTTGATACAGGGGACATTTTTAAAATGGAGGATCTCCTCCTGAGCTCTATAGCATATCCCTGTGAAACAATCTCTTTTATGCAACTGACCAATGTCACAATGGCCCACCCATCAACAAATAGTTGTAGTTTTCGCCGTATAGGCAGCTTGGTCTCTGGTGCCAGATCCGTCTCCATTTGGCGTGAAAAATTCCTGGGAATCTACACTGTCTCTGTTGGTGGCGCCTTCCTGTGGGTCCTCTGCTTTGGGGGGAGGAACTTGCCCTTCTGGGGTATGAACTGTCATACAAAAGACCTGCTGCAGAGGTGAGAAATTCACTTAAAATTATTAAATTGTTGTAACGTGTGTTTTTGATTTGTTTACTGCATCTGCCAAGACCTTGTCCAGACACACCCTAATAATTTTTCTCCCTGATAAGCTCTGGGATCAGTAGATCCTTTGTGTGAGAGTCTGCTCACCAGAATTGTAACCAGTCTCCTTCTGGTGGCTAGTTTAGCCAACATAACCATGGCTGCCCAGGAGAGGGCATCAGTAGATGTGTGTGCTATGCAGACTGTGGCTAAGTGGTTCCTTGATGCAAGAGCCCTTTTCCGCATTTAGTGGAGAGGCTCGGTTCCCTTGCCTGTTTGCCTGTCCTTGATCTCAAGGACTCAGTTACTGTGTCAATTCCTGGAGGTTCTGGATGGATCTACTCATAGCAACTGGCCTGACAAGATCTCAAGAAAACTGTTTATTTTCACTGGTTCTAAAAGAGGTCTATTATTTGCACACATTATTCAGACCAGCTCATCGCCAATGACTGAGGCTCTGCTATGCAGCACCATGGGCTCGCTATGTCGTGCCTGGGCCAGGGAACCACCCGCACGTCTGTTCCCCTGCTGCCAGATGTTGGCCTGGGACTGCCCTGGGTCGATTAGGCAGCTGGCCTGGAATGCGTCCTTCAGAAGATCCCAAGCACACATTCCAGGCCAATGGCTGCCCAGGCACGCCAATGCGTCTGTTCAGCCTCACCCTCTTTCTCTCCCTGGAGATTTGTGAATGTATTCCTTTTTGTTTATTTTCTCAGAGTAAAACCAGACGTGACGTGGGCTCGCTATGTCCTGCCTGGGCCGGAGAACCACCCACACGTGCCCTGGGCCAGTTAGGCGGCTGGCCTGGAATACGTCCTCTGGAAGATCAAGAGAGCTCTGGCAGGTATGATGCTTTTGTGGATACGTGGAGCACCGCTGCAGCAGCTTCAAAGTTTCTCTGCAGGCCAGACTCAATACATCCTATCGGTTGAGTCTTTCGGATATAAATCCCCCTCTGAGGGAAATACTGATTGTTTCGCTATTGAGGTTGCAGCTGCATACACTTTGGGTGTGACAAGAGCATCTCATTCTGATCTGAGAAAGTGAATAGGTCTTCCTGCATCTTGCCATGCCTTAAAGGGCTTTCCCACCTGTTTCCACTCTGCTCTAATGATCCTTTCAAAGGCCCTGTAAAGGACCAGGATTCAAACTTCAGGCCTAGAAGGAGCAGGGCAAGAACCAGCACCCTGGGGGCTCGGGGCGCAGCAGCTGACTTTGCAGCACCACCAGTTCTTCCAAGAAAAGCCCTCTCTCGCTCCCTGGGGATTTTGGAATGTATTCCTTCTTGTGTCTGTTTTTACTCTGTGAAAAAATAACAACACGGGCTCACTATGTCATGCCTGGGCCGGGGAACCACCCGCATGTCTGTTCCCCAGCTGCCAGATGTTGGCCCGGGACTGCCCTGGACCAGTTGGGTAGCTGGCCTGGAATGCATCCTCTGGAAGATCCTAAGCACACATTCCAGGCCAAGGGGTGCCCAGGCAGGCCAATGCACCTGTTCGGCCTCGCCCTTAACCATCGGGCTGCCCATCATGACGGGGTGAGGTGCTGGAAGCGAGGCAGGGCCAGCTGCACATCTGTTGTATTCCCCTTCCATACCTGGGTGGCGGGAGGAGGTCTCTCCGGCCGGCCGGGTCGCAGGCACTTCTACTGCGTGCTACTCGCTGACCTGTAGAATGGCAACTGCTGTTTTCCACCCCGGGCCAGGAAGTCGCCTTTCACCATCATGTTTTTACCTTTGAGGATTTCAGGGCTCTCTAAACCTGTTTAAATATTTTGTTTCTGTATCTGAGGGGGAATTCTCACAGGTCCCTTTGCCCCTTCTGCTTAAGGGGACTTGGGGATCTGCCCTTCTTCTAAGGGGGCCATGGAGAAAACTGAGGAGTGTGCAAGGGACCCCAGTATCCCCCTCGACAGTTCCTACTGGTGACAGCTGCTGCCTGTTTTGGGGTTTCTTTTTTTGGACTCCCTGGGTTTATTGGGAGGCAAAAGGGTATCTTTTCCTGAGAGGAGTTCCTCCTGGTTTTTTTCATGCTCCCCTTTGAAGTTTCATAGGACTCTGCTAGCTATGCCCTCAAACAGTCTTTTGCCCTTCTTAGTGGCTGACTGCTTTCCCTTGCCTGCAGGCTTAGGGTGGCCCTTGAGCCCCGGGTCCCTTCTTTGTGGGGGGTGGGGGAATCTGGGTGATTCAGGGTCTGCCTTTTTTCAGCCCTGGATCTTCCCCACCCCTCATTAATTTTCTTCAATGGAGCCAGGATTTTTCCCCAGGAACTCCACTTGGAGTGTCTCTGTTGGGGACATAAAATGGGGTGATCTACGTTCCCCAGGTGGTCCTACTCCACCTTGTGCTCTGGTAGCCAGGGGCCTTCTTGGATCTAGTAGTGCAGACCCACATAGTTTTCCCCCAGATGGGATTTCTGTGCCTGTCAGCTGCTCTGACTCTGCCAGGCCCGCCCTCTTCATAGGTTCACTGACAAAGGGCTTCCCGCACCCTTTCTTCCCAATTCCTGCAGCGGCTGGGAGGGTGGGGGAAGGGGTTGTGTGCCAAAATTCGGTTCTGGAATGCTCTGGGGGAGTTTCCCCTGGACCTTGACACCCGCTCTGCTGATGATCTCGTGGCCTTCTGGAACACCTTGTTGGCTGAGACCATTGACTGAATGGCTCCCAGGCATCCACTGCCCTCCCGAGTCTCCTGCAGGTCTCCTTGGTTTACTGAGGGCCTGCGGTGTTTGAAGCGGGAGAGCAGGCGGTTAGAGTGACGGTGGTGACGGACTCACGACCAGTATGATCCATCGCAGCGTAACAGCTGTTTAAAGGTCTATGCTGTGGCGGTGCAGGCAGCAAAGAAGCAGTTCTTTGCTGCCCTTATTGCATCTGCAAAGTCACGTCCAGCGGAGCTTTTCCAGTGGTGAAAGGCTTGGTCAGTCCTGCCTGCCTCCACTTGGACCTGGAGTAATCCAGTGACCGCTGTGACCGGTTTATTGAGTACTTTGTAGATAAGATCACTCGCATCTGCCACGATTTCGGTACCGCAGTTATTACAGAGGATCATCTTGGGGCTATGGATGCCCCATCCTGTCCTGTTTTGTGGGATCTGTTTCAGATGGTGGTGCCTGCTGATGTGGAGTCCTTGTTGGGATCTGTTCGTGTCACTACTTGTGAGCAAGATCCATGCCCATCCTGGCTGGTGAAAGCTAGCCAGGAGACGTTACGGCCGTTGCCGGCTGGGGTGGTTAGTGCCTCCCTTCGGGAGGGCAGGGTGCCTGACTGCCTAAAGGGGGCTGTGGTTAGGCCCCTGCTCAAGAAACCATCTCTTGATGCTGATGCTCCTGCCAGTTATCGAGTGGTCTCTAACCTTCCCTTTTTAGGGAAGGTTATTGAATGGGCTGTGGCACGGCAGCTCCAGGAACATCTGGACCGCACCGGTTCTCTTGACCCCTCCCAGTCTGGGTTTCAGCCTGGGTATGGTACGGAGACAGCATTGGTGGCCTTGGTTGACGATCTCCGTTTGGCATTGGACCAGGGTCGTCAGATCTTATTGGTCTTGCTAGACCTTTTGGCTGCATTCGACACAGTTGATCATGAGGTGTTGGTGACTCGCTTACGGAACCGTGCCGGGATTGGTGGGACGGGCTTGGACTGGTTTCGTTTGTTCCTGGCTGGGAGAACTCACCGGGTAGTCTTGGGGGAGTGTACGTCTTCCCCCCGGGACCTCACGCGTGGGGTCCTGCAGGGTGCCGTTCTGTCCCCCCTCTTGTTTAACATCTATATGCAGCTGT
>QEPC01008917.1:1867781-1940500 GCA_003113815.1 Sphenodon punctatus
TACATCTTGTCCGGCGGCTTTGGCCGTATCTCTCAGACTCCGACCTCGCCACTATCATCCATGCCTTCATCACCTTGAGGCTAGATTACTGCAACGCGCTCTACGTGGGGCTGCCCGAGAAGCTGGTCTGGAGGCTGCAGCTGGTGCAGAATGCCGCGGCCCGTCTCCTTACGGGGGCGGGTTGCAGGGAGCACATGACACCAGTGCTCCGGGCTCTGCACTGGCTGCCTATAAAGCACCAGGCCAGGTTCAAGGTGCTGGTTTTAACCTTTAAAGCGCTTCATGGCCTGGGCCCTGCTTATTTGCGGGACCGCCTCACTCCCCATGTGCCCGTGCGACCCTTGAAATTGTCCGTGGGAGCATTTTTGGAGGTTCCCCGGGCGAGGTGGGTGGCCACCGATGTTCGATCTTTTTCGGTGGCCGCCCCTATGCTGTGGAATTCGCTCCCGGAGGAGGCTCGGTTGGCTCCCACTCTCCTGCTCTTTCAGCGTGTATGTAAGACCTGGTTGTTCCGTCAGGCTTTTGGTGAGGGGTAGGGGTGGGGTTTTCCGCTCATATTCTATTTTAAAATTGTTTTAAAACATTTTTTATTGTTTTATTGATCGTTGTTCACCGCCCCGGGCTGCCCTGTGGGCAGGAGGGGCGGAATATAAATTTTAAATAAATAAATAATAATAAAATAAAAAATACCCATTAGGGGACAAACTTCTATCTGAGTGCAGTGTCACTAGCTCTCCCCTAAGCTGCAAATTGACACCTGCTCTGGGAGAAGAAAACAAAGATGAAAATGTAAAAAAGAAAGTGAAATTGCAATCTGCTTGGAGCTCAGTGGCTCTGCTCCTGCCAGGTTGGAGGCAGAAATCTAACGAGCTGCAAGGGAGTAATCCCCACTGAGCATGCTCTGCTGGATCTTTGTCTTCTGCCTTAACTTATCTGCAGGACCGCCTCATCCTCCGGATTCTGGAAGTTTGACAGAAGAGGAAGGGTTTTTTTTTAGGAGGGATTTGAAGGTCAGGAACTGTAATGCATGGTATATTGGCTGTGAGAGTTTGGTGCACAATTACTTGTCCACTTTAAACAAATTCTTGAGCAGTGACAATCCACAAAGTTTTCTGCAATCCATACAACTTCCATAAATCCAACCCCATCTCCACATGGTGGGAGTCAATAATTTTTAAAATTTATTTATTTATTTATTTTCGTATTTTTATGCCGCCCCGTCATGCACAGCATCTCAGGACGGCTAACAACATTTTAAAACAAATAATATTGTAAAATTTAACATTTAAAATAACCCAACATTTAAAATAACCAATAAAAACCCACTCTAACCCAACCCACCCATCCTGTCTCCCTCAGCAAAGGCCCGGCGGAACACACAGGTCTTACACTGTCTACAGAAAGAGGGGAGGTCTACAGTCAGGCGGACCTCCAACAGGAGGGAGTTCCACAGCTGCGGAGCGGCCACTGAGAGCACCCTCCTCATGGTCGACACCTGGGGAACCTCAAAGAGGGCGCCCTCGGCTGACCGCAGAGGCCGATCCAGAATCTGGAGGATGAGGCGGTCCTGCAGATAAGTGGGGCCCAGGCTGTTTAGGGCTTTAAAGGTCAAAACCAACACCATGAATTGGGTCCGGAAGACTTATCGGCAGCCAGTGCAGAGAACGGAGCACTGGAGTAATATGCTCGTGACAACGCGTCCCTCTAAGGAGACAGGCTGCTGCATTCTGCACCAGCTGCAGTCTCTGGACTGTCACCAAGGGTAGTCCCACATAGAGCGCGTTACACTAGTCCAGTTTCAAGGTAATAAAAAGCACAGATGATCGTGGCAAGGTCCAAGTCCGAGACATACGGCCTAAGCTGTTGTGCCAGGTGTAAATGGCGAAATACGTCCTTCGCCAGTCGCCACCTGGGCATCCAGGTGGAGCTGTGGATCTAGGAGCACCCCCAGACTACGAACCTGAGATACCAGGGGAAAACGGACCCCATCAGCAATGGGGGCCATCACTCCCCCAGCTTTCCCCACAACCATCACCTCCACCTTGTTGGGATTCAATTTCAAGTGGCTCGCCCTCATCCAGTCCCCCACTGCTGTCAAACATCGGGTACACACCAAGACTGCCAGTCCTGATGAAAAAGAGAGATATAGTTGAGTGTCATCAGCATATTGAGGACACCTTATACTAAACCCTCTGATGACCTCCCTCAAAGGCTGCATATACACGTTGAACAGGAGAGGGGCCCCAGGGAGAGGATGAACAATCACCCAGTACCACATACTGGGTTCTCCCAGCCAGAAAAGAGCAGCACCATTCAAGAACAGTCCTGCCCACTCCGGCCAGGTCCCGCAACCAAGTCACCAGCAACTCATGTTCAACTGTATCAAATGCAGCCAAGAGATTTAGTAGGATCAAAAGGGTCAAACGACCCTGGTCCAATTCTCAGGAGAGATCATCAACCAAGGCCACAAGTGCAGTCTCAGTGCCATAGCCCGGACAAAATCCAGACTGCGAGGGATCCAGGAAACTGATTCAGTCCAGATGCTTCTGAAGCTGGCAAGCCACCACCTGTTCAATAACCTTCCCTAGAAAGGGGAGGTTAGAGACCGGCCGGTAACTGGCCAGGACATCAACATCCAACTATGATTTTTTGAGCAGGAACCGCACGACTGCCTCCTTGAGGCAATCCAGCACCCCGCCCTTCCTAAGGGAGGCATTGATTATCCCGGCCAGCAATGGCCCTAACTTCTCCTGGCTGGCTTTAACCAGCCAGGATGAGCATGGATCTAATTCACAATAAGTGGCTCGAACAGTCCCAAGAGCATCCCCCACATCAGAGGGCGACACGTATTGAAATTCATCCCATAAAACAGGACAAGATGGGGCTTCAACTGCCTCTGGTTCACCCACTGTTAAAAGTGCAGCATCGAAATCGTGGTGGATTTGAGCGATTTTATCTGCAAAATGTCCACAAATAAGTCACAGCGAGCATTAGATGACGCCAGATCCAGGCAGAGGGAGGCCGGACTGACCAGCCCCTTCACCACCCAGAAAGTTCAGCTGGACGAGACTTAGTGGACGCAATGAGGACAGAAAAGAAAGCAACCTTTGCTGTCCACACCGCCATGGTATAGGTCCATAACCAAACTCTATGTTGCAATTGGTCAACTTCAGTACGGGGACGACGCCACCGTTGCTCAAACCGCCGCCCTTTTCGCTTCATCCACTACAGCTCCTCCATATACCACGGGAACCTGCATTGTCAGCGATTCGGAAGCAGATGCCTGGGAGCTGTACGGTCAATGGCCTCCGTCAACACCAAGTTCCAAAAGGTCATGAGGTCATTGAGTGAATGGCCATTGAAATCAGCGGGACTATCCCCTAGAGCATTCTGGAACCTCTCTGGTTCCATAAGCCTCCAGGGGAGAACCAATCAAACTGGCTCTGCACCCTCCCGGGGGCTGACGTGCACCAGGATACTGGCCTGGAGGAGATAATTATCTGTCCATGACAAGGGCTGACACCTCCCTCACTAATGGATCCCCCGCCTCAAGGCCAGTGCAAAATATCATGTCCAGGGTATGTCCTCGAACGTAATTATTAATTATTATTATTTATTATTATAATTATTATTATAAGCTTTTATATAGCGCCAGTGATGTACCTGGTGCTTTACAGAGAATAAGATAGACACAGTCCCTGCCCGAGAGCTTACAATCTAAAGACAGGGGGAGGGGAGACAGGGAATGGGGAACAGAGGGAGAGACAAGGGATGCAACATTCATGAGGATGCGAGAACTCAGGTATACGTTCTTGGCTTTGTTACAGTAAATTGGGAGTTTGCAGATAACAGGTGGGGGATAATCCAGGGTGGGGATTATTAGCAGGAGTTAGGAAGGGCGGAGTGGAAGAGGTGGGTTTTGAGGAGGGACTTGAAGGTATGGAGGGTGGGGGCAAGGCAGACGAGGGCAGGGATGGCGTTCCAGGCGTGCGGGGCAGCGAGGGAGAAGGGACGGAGACGGTTGGGGGAGTAGGGGAGGCGTGGGAGGGTAAGGGAGAGGATGGAAGAGGAGCGAAGTGCTCGAACAGGGGTTCAGAGGGAGATCAGGGCAGAGTGGTAGGGGGGAAGAGAGGTTGTGAAGGGCTTTGTAGGTGAAGACGAGAGCTTGTGCAGAATACGCTCAGGAAGGGGAAGTCAGTGGAGAGAGAGGAGAGGAGAGATCAAAGCAACCTGCACATGGTCAAAGCAACGGGCTAGGTGGATGATCCTGGCAGCAGAGCTTTGAACAGAGATGAGGGAAGAAAGGTGAGAGCTGCCCTATAGGGTGAACTGCCCTATAGGGTGAAGTATAGTGGAGATACGTGATTCCTGGGCCACTTCAGTAGCCATGAAGGCCTACAGAGATCTATCCTGAAGTTCCCCCCAGCAAATGGGACTCTAGGTTGGGAAAACCAGGCTCCATCGCTCACATTCTGTGCAAATGGTCTAAGAGACGGTCACTCTGACAACACACTCATAATCAACAAAAGCCTTATTGCCTTGGTATGATAATGCATCACAATTTGCTAGGTATTGTCCCCCCATAAAAGTCAATATGTTCCTTCAAGAAGAGAGTACATAACAGCATATTGTGGAATTATACCTACATGTCCTGCAAAAAGTCCTTTACCAATACGTTTCCTTCATCTCACTCTCCCCAAGCAATCTTTTGAAGGAAAGCTGAAGAGAGAGCAAGTTTCCCCATCGTGCTCAAAGATCGAGAAAGAAATGCTCTGCTCTCCATTGCAAAGAATGCTCACAACACAACACTGTTGCCAAGGCAGAAACCTCTTGAAAACCAAGATTCCTAAGCTGACCTCAGCGCCAACTGAAGGAGATTAGCCATGGATTTCAGCAAAGCTGTCAGAAAGAGAAAGGAAGGAAGCAAGTATGCAGTCTTAACCAAAAAACAACTTATGTGTCCCCTAGGATAGATAAAATTCATGGGAAAGACTACCTCCTGAATAAACTTAAATAACCGCCTGCTTGACCTGGAGCAGCAGAGAATTAATTTACTTGACAAATTTAGTATTCCAAATCTCTGCTGCCAAATCAAATTCATGCACAAACTGGGAAGGAAGCCAAGGAAGCTATGGTGGTGAGCAGGACATGATGGTAAGTCACAATTAAATTCCTGTCTGGAAAATAACCTAGAACGGGACTCCTGGACAAGACAGGGCAGACCGAAGTTCTGTTTGCAGAATCTTGTCCAGAAGACCCAACCACACAATCTACCTACCTACGAAGGTGGAAGAGCTGAGTTAATGTTTATTTATTTGTTTATTTAATTTTTTATCCCACCCTTCCCTAAAAAGGCTCAGGGCAGCTTACAACAGATATGAAAACAATCCATAAAAATGATAAAATATGAAAACCACCTCAATGACCCCCAACCCACCACAAAACTCACCACCCCATTTCCCAAATCCAACCCTACCCCAACTCACCGACCAAACCCCCATATCCCCTATCCCTGCCTGCCAAATGCCTTTACAAATAGGATGGAGATTTTGGTTCACTTACTCGGTGAATTTTCCTCCTACGTTCCTGTGGAGGCAGGCAGTCCTTGCTGGGATGTGCCCAAGCAGTAAATCTCCCAAAAAGACAGGGGGGAAGGATGGATCTGAGCCCAATCACCCCATGGATCCAGAGCATAATTATGATAGGACCCTCTGCAACACTCTCTGACCAAAGGCTGCTCTGGCTGAGGCCCATGTATGGATGCGATAGTGACGGGTGAACGTGTGGACAGAGGCCCAACATGCTGCCTTGCAGATATCTTCCAGAGACACTCCCTGCAAAAGCGTTGCATTTGTTGCTATGCAGGGAGTGTGCCATGATTCCTTGTGGCACTCAGAGCCCCTTGGATTTGTAGGCAAGGGCAATGCAACCCTGCAACCAGCATGCTACAGTGGCCAAGGACACTTTCTTCCCGCTCTGACCCTGTCTGAAGGCTATAAAAAGCGCTGAGTCTACTCTGAACCCCTTAGTCCTATCTAAGTAGATCTTCAGAGTCCTGCGAACATCTAGCTTGTGTCACAGGATCTCTTGACTGTGTTGAGAGTTTGGGCAAAATGATGGCAGTTCAACATCTTTGTTGCAGTGAAAGAAGGAGTTCCCTTTTGGCAGAAAGGATGGGTGGAGACATAGCGAGACCTTGTCCTTGTTGAACCTGCAGAATTCAGGATCTGCTGACAGTGCCCCTAGCTCTGACACTCTTTTAGCAGATGTGATGGCTACCAGAAAGGCCACTTTGTAAGTCAAGATCCGGAATGGAACTTGATGGAGTGGTGCGAATGGAGGGCCCTGGACTCAAACCATATTGAGTGTCCAAGATGGAAAGCGATGCTTCATTACCAGAACCATAGTTGCCACTACTCTGAGGAACATCTTGACACGCAGATAACTCCCCAACTTCTCTGACCCCTGCTTCGACAAGATCGAAGATAGGGCGAAGACCTGTCTGCGTAGAGTGTTGATTCCTATTCATTTATCAAGACCTTCTCCTTCAGGAAGGTCAAGATCTCTGAGACCCCTGCATGAACTGCTAAAAATTGGTGTTTTCTTGCTCATGCTCTGAACGCCTGCCAGGTTGTGCTGTAAATGCAATTGGTTGACGACCTTCTGGCTGCCAGGAGTCTGAAGAAGCTTGGTTCCATACCCAAATGCACTCAGCTGCTCCTGCTCAATATCCAGGCTGTTAGATTTAGCCTGTCAATGCCAAGGTAGCACATTGGTCCCTATGTGAGGAGGTCATCTCTCAGGGGCAATCGAACACTCGGTGCAATCTGTAGTTCTTTGATGGTTGAGAACCACGGCCTCTTCAGACATTCCAGCACTATCAGGATTACCTCTGCTGACAGCAGCTTGATTCTCTTCAGAACTCTGGGCAGAAGGGGAGTTGTCAGGAAGGCATATAACAGGCGTCAGGATTAGGGGTGCCAGAGTGCATCCAGCTCTGTTGCCTGAGGGTCTTGATGTCTTGAGATGCATCTATCCATTTTGTGGTTCGCATAGGACATGAACAGATCCATGCATGGGCTCCCCCATCTCTCCACCAGCTGTAGGAACACCACTTAGTTCAGTTCCCATTTGCTGGGGTCCAAGGTCATTCGACTGAGCTGGTCGGACTGAATGTTCTGGATGCCCCTGACGTGTATGGCCATGAGGGATTGGAGATAATGTTTGGCCCAGGTTATTAACCTGACTGTTTCCTTCATCAGTCACTGCAATTTCGTGCCCCCTTGCCTGTTCACATAGGCCATGGCTGTCGTGCTGTCTGTTAGGTCTAACGTGTTTGCGTGTCAGCTGGTTCTAGAATCGTGACAGAGCTAGTCTGATGGCCTTCAATTCCAGGAGGATGATGTGAGATCTGGATTCCTCCTTGGTCCAGGTGTCTTATGTCAGTTGCCTTGGTAAGGGGCTCCCCAACCTCACAGACTGGCATCCGTAGTCACTGACATCTTGGATGTCTCCTGGATCAGGAGGCCCCAAGCGTACCTGTCTGGAGCCAGCCACCAATCTAGGGAGCTTACTAGGTTGGGGAGCAGCTGGAGAATCGGGTTTTCCCATGCAGCTATCTGTAGTTGCCAGGGGAGGAAAAATCTTTGTAAAGGGCGAAGGTGAAAGCGGGCCTGGCCTACAGTGTCCATACAGGAAACCATCATTCCTAGAGTGCTTGCTAAGGTGAAGAGGCTCACTGCCCTGTACATCCTGATATTGGAAAGTATAATCCTGACTTTCTCCTCCCCTTCCCCGGAGAGGAAGAACCCGTCTCTTCCAGTGTCTAGGACTCCCCCTATGTGGATCAGAGATTGGGTGGGAACCAGGGAGTCCAAGTTGATCAGGAAGCTCTGATTTTGCAGGCATTCCACTGTCTCCTCCACAGCTTGACTGCATGCTTCCCACGAGGATGCTCTCACCAGAATGTTGTAGAGGTACGGGAAGACGTGAGTGCCTGTTTGACGCAGGGCCGCTACCAGCACCACCAAGACCTTGGTGAACACCATTGGGGATACTGCCAGGACAAAGAGGAAAGCTTTGTACTGCAAGTGTTGGTTTCCGTATGCAAACCGGAGGAATTTCCGATTCCTGGGATTCTCCGATACGGATGTGTGGGCACACTTCCTTTAGGTCGATCGAGGCCAAGAAATCTCCCTGGTGTAGTGCTTGCAGGGTGAAGGCAAGTGTTTCCATCCTGAACTTCTTTGGGCGTTTGTTGAGGCCCTTGAGGTCCAGGATGGCCCTGGTGTCTCCGTTTTTCTTTGGTACTGTGAAGAATACCAAGTACACCTCGAAGTACCTTTCCACTGAGTGTACCTGTTCTATAGCCCCTATGTTTACCAGGTGCTCAATGGCTGCCAACACTCAGAGGTGTTTGGCCTGGTCCTTGGACACTGGGACCTGTCTGAAGGAGTCACTGGGCCAAGACTCAAACTCTATCATATAGCCCTGCTCAATGGTTCCTCTCACCCAATGATCGGATGCATCTGCTCACCATTGTTGGTAAAAGGCTTGCAACCGTTCCCCCAGCTGTCCCACGCTGGGTGGGGGGCGTTGGGAGTCAGGAGGCTGAGGGGTTGAACTTGTCCAACTTCACTGGTCTCCTGGAAGGATGGTTTGGACATCCTTCTCTCACTCTGTGGTGTTTGTAGCCATTGTTCCCTCCTCTGTGATAGGAGGGATGATATCAAAAGTTCTGTCTGTACGATGGCTTCTTTCAAGTGTCCTTTCTGGACGGGTTGATTAGAGACACTTTTTTCTTTTCAGGTTCATCAGTCATGACCCTTTCCATTGGGTCACCAAAGAGCTTGCCTCCCTGGAAGGGGGTAGAAGTAAGGACCACTTTGGCTTGCAGGTCTGCCTTCCAGGGTTGTAGCCACAGAGCTCTCCTTGCTGCCACTCCGCCGGCCATAGAGTGGGCTGCGAACTGTGCTGAGTCTAACAATGCATCTGCCACGAAGGCAACTGCTGTTGAGTCTCTCTTCAGGCCCTCCTTCATTTCTCTTGAGGTAGCGAGGGCACTTAGGTCCTTGTTCCACAGGACCATTGCTCTTGTGAAGGCAGACTTGGTTGCAGCTGCCTTACATGCAATGGACGCCGCCTCAAAGTCCCATCGTAGGAATGTGTCTATTTTTCTGTCCAGTGGGTCCCTGGGGAATCCTTCTCTGTCAGTGGGCAGAACCGAGACTTTTGCTAAGTCTGAGGCCCCTGCATCCACTTTGGGGAGGAGAAAGGTAGTAGATGGAGACTCTGGGAGGGAGTAAAGCATCTAGTCAACGTGTGGGTGCCTTTTGTCTTTGCCAGTTGTGCCCATTCTGTCTGCAGGAGCTTCAGGTACAGTGATGGAGTGGCAGAAGAGAACTGTCCATGTTTTCTGGTGGTAAGACTAGAGATGCGTCTTCTGCAAGGTTTTCCTCCATTTAAGGAGGGGGAGTAGGTAGAGCCAAGCCTATTCTGATGCTTCCTTGGCAACTATCCTCTTCTACAAATCTGGTTGGAAGATTCGGACCCCTGTGTTAGAGATAGGGTCCTGGCTCTCCCTATCGGGTAATTCCCCCTGCTCTTTTTTCTCCTTGGGGGCCGCTAGAGGCTCTCCACTAACTTCCCCCCTTGCTGTTCACCAGGGGTTTGAGACAGTTCTTTGGGACTAGGGACAGGCTCGCCTAGGGATGACTTCCTCTAATTGTTCTTCTAGGGAGGGATTAAGGCTGGGGGAGGAGTGAGGTCTCCTCAGGAGGTGGCATATGCCATCCACCCCTTTAGTGACCACTTGTTGGCCTAGTCACTGGAGGACTGCAGGAGGAACGTTTTCCTCCTTGTCTTCCAGACCCTTTGGGGGTGGGGAGTTTACAGGCCTGGAGGGGCCTACTCCACACCCCTGGGGCAGGTTCTTGGACTTGGGGGTCCGCCCAAATCTCTCCTCCTCCTCTGTCTGCGCAGCAGTGAGAGCTGCAGCTGGAGGCTGAGGAACTGCTCCCTGAGGAGCAGGCGGGGGAGCAGCATCTAGCGTGCCTGTGCCCCGGATCCTCCACTGTTGTGGCTCTCCCTGGAACAGCAGAAATGGCCTGTGAGGCGGGACCCATTGTGACTGCATGCTCTGCTGCAGCACCAGCTGTGCCCCCTGCTACTGCGTTGGGATCTGCTCCAGCTGTGGGCCCTACTGGAGCGCCTGTCCTGGGACTCACGGGCCTGTTGGGTGCTGTGGGTCTGCTGTGTCCTGCCCCAGTCTCCCCACGTTTGCTGTGGCCTTGGGCTGGGACTCCCATGCCTCTAAACGTGGGCTGGGGTGGCTCTCCCCCCCTCCCCCCCATGGGGTCCTTTGATCTCCCCCTTGGGAGGCACTCACCGCCCGGTGTTGCTCCTGGGAGGTCGCAGGCTGGTGGCCCAGCATGTGCCACTGCGGTGCGCAGGTGGTTTCCTGGGCCTTGGGAAGTGAGGGAATAGCCCCGTCATCCTACCATCCCTTCTTCTGAAGAGGTGGCATGGAAATCCTGTGGCGGGAGGGGGGAAACCACCCCCCTCACTCCGTGAAGCCATCTGGAGGAGTGGCCAGCACCAGAAGGCTCTAAACCTTCACACCTTGTGTTGCCCTCCCAGGGGGTGGGTGTCTGAGGAGAGGGAGCAGCTCCTCTTGGCCCTAACGGGACAGCGGCAGTGTGCCCCCTAACTAAACTATAAGTGTTTGAAAAACAACAAAACAAACTACTAGACCCTATAAGCTTTCCCACCTAGTGGAGAAGCTCTCTCCTGTGTCTTTCTCCTGTGGAGGCAGGAACAGATCTGGGAAGCCAGGCTAGGGTTAGCTCCTCCCCTAGGCCCCAACATCCAATCAAGACCCTGATCCTGCCTAATTCCAAGATGGAGGAGTTAAGCCCAGTGAGGACTGCCTGCCCACACAGGAGAGAGAAGGTGGTCTTATACCGCCTCTGGAAGACGCTCGGGCTCAGACCCAGATGTTGCTGGGATCTGACACTGTAATAACAGGGAGTCATTTCCAACCTAATGTTTTGAGCTGCCTGGCATCAGACCACTGGAAGTGAGCTGATGAGCAAGGGGCAGAAATTGGTGTTTTTCACAGGGGCATAAACAGATGTTATTACAACATGTTCCTTGATGATTAGCCATTCTAACTTGTGGAAGCCACTTAAACAAACAACATCTTCCCACAAGCTGGTGTAAGAGGAGGGAGGGGCTTATCGGCAGCAGTGCTGGTGATGGCAGATTCTGGGGAGCAGTGATGGTGGCAGGTCCCAGAGAACAGCAGCTTTGGCAGCAGGTCTCAGAAGCGTCAGGCGTGGCAGTAGAGAGGCCCCATCGCTGCTCCCAGGGATTCACGATGCTGCCACCACTCCTGGACCCAGATGGGTTGGTCTGATGTGAGCATAACAGCAGCTACTTGTGGAGGGCAAGCATTCCCACAACACAACAGTTACATGCAGGTGCTTGCCCTCCATGGGGAGTATCCCACATGTAGCTGGGTGCTACCAGACATTGCATTAGATGCCTTTTTCATACTTGAAACTCACTGCTCCATAATATTCGATAATACCCAGCGATTTCCCAGAAGCGCTCCCGCAATACCTAGGTCCCTGGAACTTGCGTGGGGGTGTGGTCCGATGTTACAAACTCTGTGCATGATTTGCCTCCTGGATTCTTTCCCAGAGGCAAATCGTGTGTGGAAAGTATCGTGGGAAAGCGCCCCCAACCTTTACAGTCCTAAATAGAGAGGTGCGATATCTGTCTGCATTGGGAGAATGAAAACTGCAGACACCTCTTCCCTGCTGTAGCAGTAAAAGCAACCGCCATTCTTGTTTTATCATTAAATTTTCAGACATATCAGTTCTGTCAGTTCTCAAGATGACAACTTGTCACCAGCTAGGAATGAGTTAGTTGCAGCCAGAACAAAGCCAGCACCATATTCAAGAGAGGCAGAGGTGTCACGATGCCTCAATTTCAGAGCATGAAGTGAGCCAGATGCCGACAAATAAAACAACCAACCCTAGGTAGATGGCAGTTAAAGTCATCATCTCATAGTACTAAGAGGACCTTGGGGACCTAAAACAATTGATCATATTACTTAGAAGTTATTGCCATCTAGGCTCACATGAAACAGGAAAAATCAGGAAGGTGCTGTCTACAACTATGTGTTCACATCTAGCCCAGCCAACTTAGCAAAGCTTAGCCAGGTGTAGTGCGGAAATTTAATAGCCTAAGTACAAAAATCTATCACCACACCCATTTGGCATTGGGAAAGATCATATACTCTATCTTCTGGAACAGCAGAACAAATATCATCATAGATTAAGAATGGCAATGTAACACAACATATCAGTGACTATCACAGAGCTTCTCCTCCTCCCACACATCACATCAACACATATTCCAAAGGATGCTTCACCAACCTGCAGTTGAGAGGTTATATCCACCCCAATTTGAAATATCTAACATTCCAGGCTAAAAGAATAGACGAGAACTTTGCCAAGAACATTGTACCATGGAAGCAGCTCTAGAGGAGGCGCAAATAAAAAGACAGCAAGTCTGCAGGGAACTTGGCAAAATCTGTGGAATTTCTATTGTACTTGGCCTTAGGCATTTCAATACCAAATTAAGAGGATGGGTGGGTAAATTACAAAAAATTAGTAGATTATATTCAAGCACCCTCTTTGCTTCCGCCAAGCCAAATTATATAGCAAACCCACTAATCCCAAACAGCACTATGGGAGTTCAAGCACTTCAGAAGAGGGTGGCCATTATGCTTTTATCATAAGAAAAGATGACCCGTGAGGTCCTCTCCAGCCCTACAATTATATGGATTCTAAATGCTGAGCTACAGTTTCACCCAATTTTATGCCCAATTTGTTTCACCCAATTTGCATACTTTAAAAAAAGACATTAGCAAATATTTAAAAGGTCCTTTATATAAAGGATACTGCACTGGCTATTTACAAATGCATCTGCTTCATTTACATGGAGCATCCTTTCAACAACAACAAAAAACAGAGTCAGAATGCACCAGGTATATTCAGGCTACAGGGCTGAACTTTTGCATCACAGCATTTTGATCTTTATGTTTGTAGCAATGAATGTGTTAGCACAATCCCATAGGGCCAGGACACTGCAATATCATCAAAAGCAAATAGGATATCCTCCATTAATTCCAATACTCTACATACACACAGGTACTCTACAAGGCACAGTCCTGAAAAACAGGATGGGTGGCACTAATACTCCAGCCACACTGCAAAGCGCAGTGGCTGTTGACTATTCCCACTGGACAATTAGCAATGTGTGTATTGATGATAGTAAGATTGCAAAAGGTGGTATATTGTCCCACTCAAATGGATGGAACTAGTGGGAGCTCAAACGTTCTGGGTGTTTAATCCCTTCTGGTCTGAAATAATTTTGATAACGTAATCATAAGCACTCTTGTGCAAATCTGCAACCAGTTCAAATGAAATAAAAGCTCTGGAGGTTCAAAGGAAGGCACTGGAAATGAGACCCTCCTGAAGTTTATATTTACCCTAAGCCAAGTGATTTTTGCTATCTCATGCACATGCATCAAGTTTCCCCAATTTAAAATAGCCTCAACAAAACAGGAAAAAAAATAAAAGTCAAATTAATTTCACATGAGCTTCTCTTTGAGCTCTTCTCTGGACAAGCATCTGTCTGCCATCCTGTGGGAAGAGGATATCCTGCCTTGGAGCAAGGGACAAGAAAAGATGACCCATGAGGTCCCCTCCAGCCCTACAATTATATGATTCTAAATGCAGAGCTACAGTTTCACCCAATTGGTTTCCTACAAAATTAAGTAAAACCCTTTTATTTAGGCATCAGGCAGTCCCCGAGGACTCACAAACAACCAAGAAAACATCACATCTTTTTCTGATCTGGTCCTTTAATTATTTCCCTCAGAATTGTAGTGACTGCAGCTCAGTGGGGGAGGCAGGGGAATGACAAAACCCCAGGGGCTGGCTCATACCAGAGCTACCACTGGAGTGTTAACTTGAATAGTAAGGGAGCACTTTCTGTAACCACACCCTCCTGGCATACAATCTGACAGATGCCGAAAAGGCTCTTCTTACAGCTTGAGTATGTAGATCTAAATTAAGCAACAAGTTTGAGGAGGGAAAGTTTGGTACAGATCATAGCAGGGCCATCATAAATTCTGACCCTACCTGATGAGAGACTCCAAGATAGCAGGGGTGGGTCCCTTCTGAAACTCCAGCTCTTTGTAGTGCAGTGCCTTGGCATATGCACGGCACTTGGCAGCTCTCTCCCCCAGCAGGACAATGCCATTATCATCCCTCAGTGGCAGTGGACCCTAGAGTGTGGTGAGTAGGTCTGAGTTAGAAATAAAGCTAGCGTGCAAAAGGAAGGAATCCCTCCACATTAGAGAAGGAGTGGTCTCCCTGCAATCCTCCTTTACCTTGTCACTGTGCTCCATGAACTCTGCCAAGTTCAGCAGAGTCTGGGTGACCTCTGCAATGTCCTGAGAAGTCAGGGCCAACTCAATGCTGCGAATCAGCTCATCCTGCTGGTCTTCATTTAGCTCAGACCAGCATGAAACAAAGGCAGCATTGAAGAGATCTCTGAGGATGGAGGAAGCAAAGGTAAACAAGATTCATCAGAGGTGGTTAACTGTTCACAGAAAAACTAATTCCCGTTCCTCTCCTGCAGGATGAGTGCCCACCTCAGCCTACGGCTAACATAGGCAGAACTCAACATGATCACAAAACCGAGGTCACTAAACTATACCTGGCTTCCCTGACTCACCCACCAAAATAATAGCTTAATTTTGATATCCTGACCAAAGTCTAAACACAAATAACTGTATTCTGGCTCTTTTAACGCCCCTGCAAATCCACAGATATGGAGCACTTCTTTGTTGCCTGTTGTGTAGCACAACCACGCTTGAGCAAACAGCTACTCTGTCACATCCCAGGAGCCTTGCACTTTAAAAGGAGGTTCAATTACTTCTATACACAATATGCAGTTTGAGCCATTTGTGCACAACACACCTTGGGAGCCATTCTGGATTCTGTATAATTATTTTTAGGGTAAAATGGGATTTCTAACAACTAAACAAGTTGTCCAAACACAAAATTGGGAGTCAGGAATTCTTGATCTCTAGTCCCGCCTTTGTCTGACCACAGGAAAGACACTTCTCAGTTTAAATCTCCAAGTTGTAATTGGAGGATGCTACTGCCTACCTTGTAGAAAAGAGCACATACGCTCTTGCTCCCTTCCTTCTGACCTTCAAATCCTTCCTAAAAACCTACCCCTCATGAAGTCTACCATGAACTCAGTCAGGTTTTCCCTTGCTCCTCACCCCCATAGACTGCTCATCGATGCTTCTGCTTAGACTGCCTTTCCACCCCACTCCTCTCCTTGTAAATAAACTAAGCACATGCACATGCAATTTCATGAATGCATCCATCTGTCCCTACATTCCCCTCTCTCTTGTCCATCTTAGATTGTAATCCCATTTGGGGCAGGGACCTGTCTCTATACACAACTTTGATCACAACTATATAGTGCCAGGCACATTACTGGTGCTAAATAAATAAATAGATTTTTAAAAAGGAGCGGACTAAAATTAGTTCACGTTTGTAAACTGCTTTGTAGATGACAAGGTCATTATTAGAAGCAGGGAAGCATCTCAACTTTTCCAGACCTTTTCCTTTTGTCTTGAGAGAGAGAGAGAGACCCTTTTTTAGCAGGCAAATCAGGTCTTGGGCCACCAAGAGGTTGCACTACCCTGAACACTACCCTGGGATAAAGCTCAGCCATCTGTCTACTGTTAAAGTTATCTCAGGGATTCAGAAAAGAACCAAATATTTCTTGGATTGTTATAAGTTTAACAGCTAAAGGAATCTTGCTGAGGCACTAGAAATCAGAATCCAAACCCACAGGAGACAAGCAGATTACAGCATATGACTGCTGCAGGCATTTAGAATCAGCTACAGAAGAAAAGAATAAATGGGAGGTCATCTGGGGACACACTTAGGAATATATTATTAGACCTTAAACAAGATGATCATGTGTCACATGGGAAGGCATTGCTGCTGTTGCTCTGGTGTGCCTACTTCCATTAGCCTGCCTTATAACCTTTTTATGCACAGGAAACAAGACGTAGAATAGATACAAATAAGATTTTCCTGCCATTCCTGGAGTAAACTATATTTATAAAGAGCTATTTGTCCCGAAGTCTTCCAAGATGGCTTGCAAAGTACCTCTGGTAGAGTCACTTCAGCCATCGCTGCACTGCTAAGTAGCCACCTCTGGGGGAGGAGGACAGCAGCCTGACAGAACCAAAGTGTAGCTCACTGCACAAAAGTGCAAGGGAATTTGCTTAAGCCAAGGGCACTAGGTCTTTGCTTGTACAAAAAGGGTCATAAGATCTTTGTCAAACAGGACTCCTGCTTTGAAAATTAAAAGGTAAGAAGCATTAAACCGCATGGAACTCAGATTGTCACAAGATGTGTGTTTTATAAAATTAAGATCATAGAATCAAAGAGCTGGAAAGGACCCTGAGGGTTATGGAGTCCAGCCTCCTGCATGATGCAGGATCTGTCATACCCAGATCATCCCAGACATATACTCATCCAGCTTCTTAAAAACCCTCCAATGATGGAGAATCCACTTCTTTAGGTAGCCTGTTTCACTGCCTGACTGTCCTTACAGTCAGGATTTTCTACCTGTTGGAAGGGAGATTTAGACAGCATCTCTGGGAAAAATTCCTAGCCATAAAGACAGTCAGGCAATGGAATGTGCTACCTAGAGAAGTTGTGAATATCTAACTCAGTTTCAAATCTCAGTGTAGCCAAGGCAACTCAACTTCATATTTGGTTTAGTCGATCAAGGTCAACCACAGAACAGAATTGAAACTTCAGTCTCTATCAGCTAGATCGAATTTTAAATGGAAGTTGTCTCATCATCCCTAGGATTTTAAAATCAAGATAGTTAATGAGTTAAAATGTCAATTCTTTTCCTCTAACATAGGCAAGATCTTAGTTGGTCTTAGATGTGCAGAGTCATCCTCACCAGGATTTGAACATGTGGAATGTTGGAACTCCAAGACCTACTGGGCTTAAATCAAAAGAGCCACAAGCTGACTTAGTGGTTTAAGCAATAACTTAGAAGCTCTTCTTATTCCTTCTGTGCAAATTCCTGCAGTGCATGCTGGTATGGAATTGACTATAAAAATGGTCTTTTTTCTGTAGAAAAGGGGATTTTTAAAATATCCTTTTAAGGAGCTGCGATAGAGGAGTGGAACGGAAGGGAATGGGTACTAACCTGACCTTGGCTCACAAGTGTGCGTGAGGGCTTTCTATTCATTTTAGTGGGTATGTCTTCCTGTTGCCAAACGGTCACATTTCCTGTGCTCCTTAGACAACAGTAACCAAGATAGCAGCAGGTAGGGGCCAAGGGCAGTAATAGAACTGTGTATGAGGGGTGTAAGAGGAAGGTTGGAGCAGGTCAGGAATGAAGTGTTTTGCAACATTTGAGCCACTGGGCTCTACAAACCATTTTACACTTTCCTGTTTTTCAAGCTCCACTTTTATTTGCCTTCTGTTGTTCTGAAAATAGCAGCAGGCATATTAAGATAGAAGTTTTTTCTCCCCTCTTCACAACAAACCTTGAGGAGCTGCCAATCAGGAAAGCTGGATCTGAAATCAAATTCCTAATCATTTTATTTGCCCTGAGCACTAGTTAACTCTATTCATAGAACTCGGCTGTTTTATGACTTTCCATATCTTCTCCGTATTTGGCTTGTTCCTGCCCTCAAGTGACTGCCACAAGTGCATTTAAAGGAGAGGCAGGAAATACCATACCTGGCCATGGGGTTGTAGGCCTGAGCCAGGGCCCAGCATGAGCGCAGGGATGGTGATGAAGAATCTTTCAGCAGCTCCAGGCTCAGACGTCTCAACCACTCCAGCCAGTCATCTTTGGAAACTCTCCTTGCTGCTCCCCAGGCCTGCAATGCAAGGTAAGACAGCTCAGCCACTCTGGATGAGGGGCCTGTGGGTAATCCCAGAGTAGAAGACAGGCATCCGCAAGAGATATTTATGATTCACAGCTCCACATCTCACATGTGGAGACTGGTTTCTTCATTCCCTATTTGGGTTTTCCTTATATAACACAATTTACAGTAGTCTATTTTCAATGACCCAAAGTAAGTTTTCATTATATATGCCATCAAGATTTAAGAGTTTATTTTCAATGGCATTGTCATGGGATACATGTAAAGCACATATGTAACGTGTAGGTAATGAAAATTGTTAATGAAACATGTATGCAGCGTAAACAGATATTCCATTCACTTTCACTAGAAGCTAGATACCTAAGACTTTGAAAATACGCCATTTACAAACAAAAGCTACAGCACCTTGCTTCTAACACATCAAATGACATATGCATGTTCAGGCATCATGTTTGAAATATTTAGAATGCCTGGGATAAGACTAACTCCAGCAGGGTGAGTTCCACTCTTAAACTAGCTCAGTTGCCCTACATGTCACATACACTCTCTCTTGGATCTAGTTTAAGATTAAATACTGACCATATGGTCCTGGGTAATTATGCCATCCAAAAAGCAGATGGAGGAGAACAATTTGTCTGATGCAAATACTTAAGAGCGCCATTTACTCATAGGTAACCAAACTCTAAGGCCCATCAGTGAGCTCGCTTGGACATTTCTAGTCTCTAGCTTGGAATACAGGACACTTTATGCAGCAGCCTAGGACAGTGGGTTATTCTATGAGAAGAGAGAAAGAAGGAAAAACATTTTGATTTGGTTGCTTCAGCCCTTCAACCCGAAGTTTGAATTGCTCACAACAACAATTCCAGAAATACCTCAGGGTTGTTTATCGACTATACTATTCATCTGGAACCAGATAAATCCTACTCTAGGGTAATCAGCTAGCAAAGGAAGGCTTGAGAACTGTTTAGAAGCACTTGATATAACTCCTTGCTCAAGACACCCATAACCCCTTCATTTCTGCAACAAGTCACAGACTGAGGCAGTTCCACACCCACCTTCTGTAGGTTGATGGTGCTGACATGCAGTTTCTTCATTGGCCCAGTTTCTACAGGGCCACTGGCTAGTGTCTCTCCTTGGTTGCTTCTCAGCATTCGATGTTGATAGATCAGCGGATCCTCTTCTTCATCAGCAAGTGTGTAGCCCTACAATCAAATGGTCCAAAATGTAGATTGGATCTGCCATTATTAAAGACTCTCTTATAAATATAGCCTTTCCCCCCACCCCACGTTCTCCACTTAAGGAAAATCATGTGGGTAAAAAAGCAGGAATCGAAGTCTCCAGATGTTTATTCTCACATTTCACACCTTTGCAATCTGCATGCTGAGGTCAGGCCAATTCTAATTGCCAAGAAAGACTGACTCTCAATGAACGGAGAACTAAAACTAGCTCCCAACTTCAATGTAATCCTCAGAGCTTGTACTAATTTTTAAACTGCCCCTGGATGAGGGAAAGGTTCCTTACCCCTGGTATAAATCTATGATTTGGATTCACCTTCCTTCCCTCATCCTGAGCACACTCCATGCCCCCAACTCCTAAACAGCCTGTGGAGCTTGTACTAATTTTAAAAGTGGGGAAATGAGTTCCCCATCCCTGCAGTAGCTCAAAGCAATTATTCTTGTAAGCAATGGCTTATAAGAGGTTTCTGCTACATTAACTTCAACCACCTAGAATTTACTTCTGGGTGCATTCTACTCACCTTCAAAATCCTGCAAATAAGAACATCGTAGCGCTGGTGGTTTATTCTGTGACGCACCAAGACTTTGTTCACCATCGGGATAAAAATCTGGTACTGTGCAGGGAAAGGGGTCAAAAGTTAGTTAAACCTCAGTAAGACTAAGATATGCCCACTGCTTCCATTTTCATTGCAGTATTTATCTGGAAGCAGAGCTAAAACAGGGGTGGCCTTAAGGGAGACAGTGATATACTGGCAGATCACAAGCTAATCTACTAGCAGATCACAGTGTGGGGAGGGGGACCAGCCTCTCAGAGATCAACTTGGGAGGAAAACAAGACCAGCACCCTAGGGAGCGTCCCCGGGAGGAGACAGGCTAGGAGAGCTCCTCCAGCGTGGCAGGGAAGGCTCTGTCTGAACTGAGTGCTGTAAGGGGTACAGGAAGTGAGGGCATATAGGAGCCAGAAGAGAGAACAAGGTACTAAAGGCAAAAACTCAAGGAGGACAGGACAAGACTAGTGATACTATCAAAAAGAGCAAGGAAGGGCAAATGACTTCTCAGAAGTCCTCTCTGATGGAGGGTTGTGTTCATCACAGTGGTCAAAAGAAACATATAATGAAGGTATACAAGAAGGGAAGGCAACAAGGATAAACATGTGGCGGCATTGCTCTCCTTGTATCTGATACCCTTGCCTACCAGGAAATAGAGGTCGTAAAGGAGCCAGCCTTAGCTTTGGCCCCGGTCCTTTCTTTTGATAAATCCATTTGGATGATTATAGTCGTTTATATCCCCCCGTGTAACGCGGGTTCTTTTAGGGCTACTAGTTGGTCCAGATTGGAGGCTTTGGTGGACTCCCTCTCAAATAAATACCCCGGTGGCCTATTGATAACAATGGGCGACTTTAACACAAGGATAGGGGCCAATGATCTAGAGCTTTTGCGTCATTGTGACCCTTTACCGCAGGACTCTTATGGGAAATGATCTTCTAGAACTTCTAAGGATTCTGGCATAAATTCCTCTGGAATTAGACTAGCCAAGTTTGCAACATCAAATAACTTACATGTCCTTAACGGGTCATGTCTTGGTGACACAGAGGGAGAGTACACTTACCTGGGCTACCATGGGTCCAGTACGGTAGACTTAGTTCTGGTCTCCTCCCCTGTTATCCCCCACCTCTTGGATTTCCAAGTGGGGTCAGTCCTGATTAGTGACCATGTTCCCTTGGAAATCTCAGTGAGTGCTACTGCTACTTCTACCTTACCACATGGTCCAGTAACTAACTATGTCGACCTAAATAAGATGGATTGCCACTACTCGACCAAGTGGGATAGGATACCTATAGGTTTCCTTGATTCCATTGTTTTAGATTCCAATATTCAGCAGTTGCGGGACTCTCTTCTTGCTTCTATCAAGGGTATGGATATAATAGATCTTTATAACCAGCTCATTGTGAACTGTGGCCAACTACTAGAAACCTTACGGCCAAAGCCTTCTGGCCAATCTAGCCAGCCTAATAGAGCATATAACAAGGGCTGGTTCGATAAAGAATGCAAGGCAGTCAAGAGGGAATTGCCCATTATTTATGGGGAGTATAGGAGGTCATCTAGGACCAAGCTCCCAGCTCTTTACCATGCAACCAAGCTCGAGTATAGGAAACTTATCAAAGAAAAAAAAAGGGCATACGATCTGGATTGCTGGGGCAGACTTTTGGTTGCGGCCGAGCAGAAAAACAATAAAGTCTTCTGGAAATTGATGAATGCTAGTATAACCCATACACCGGTAGTTACATTGTCACCAATTTCATCAAGTTCTTGGATGGAGCATTTCCAGGGTCTATTCAACTCCACATCGGGCAATAATGCTATGGAGGCGGCCTTAGTTACCGTCGACCTGGGACCCTATTGGCCACCAACCACTATAGATGAAGTTGAATTGCTGGTGGACTCCTATTAGGGACGGGAAGGCCACAGGCTGTGACCTGATTCACGCTGAATCCTTGAAGACTCATAGGGAATGGTGGTTTCCGGTACTGGCTGCTTTGTTTACAGCCATCAACAAGGTAGGAGCTATCCCATCGCATTGGGGAAGAGCCATCGTTATTCCCATTTTCAAAAGAGGCTCAAATAGTGATCCGGCCACTACAGGCCCATTAGCCTCTTATGTATAGTTGCAAAAATTTATGCTAAGCTTCTGCTGCAAAGACTCTCAGATTGGTTGGCGAGGGATAACATAATTGAAATAGAACAGGCTGGGTTTCAGTGGGGACGCTCGACAACGGAGTTGAGCCTTGCGCTATATCATGTAATTTGCAAATATAAAGCCCGGAACGGGTCTTTCTTTGCGGCCTTTTTGGATTTAAAGGCCGTGTCTGATTCTATCGATAGGGCTCTGTTATGGGACAAGCTGACAGGCTCCACTGTAGATAGGTGTCTATTACATCTTATTCGCTCTCTACATATTCAATCCTCTTGCTCTGTTAAAATAAACTGCCAGAGGCACCTGACGCCACCAATACCCACCACCAAGGGCATCCGGCAGGGCTGTGTCTGGGCACCAGCCCTGTTCAACTACTATATCAATGATGTGGCACCTTTAAAGGCTGGCCCTAGGCACTCCCCCCCCCAAAAAAAAATAGCGGATAAGACAGNTCTGGGCACCAGCCCTGTTCAACTACTATATCAATGATGTGGCACCTTTAAAGGCTGGCCCTAGGCACTCCCCCCCCCAAAAAAAAATAGCGGATAAGACAGTAGGCTGCCTTCTATTCGCAGATGATGTGGTCCTGTTGTCTCAAACGCAGGTAGGCCTAAAACACCAGCTAGTGGCCTTTATGTCATTCTGTAAGACCATGAAACTCACTATCAACACCCATAAATCAAGGGTAGTGGTCTTTACTGCCAAAAGGTGTAAATACAACTGGGTCATCCAGGGGCAAGAGTTCCAGCAGGTCTCCAGCTACCGTTACTTGGGCCTTCTGTTCCACCAATTAACACAGTGGAAGCCCCATGTCCAGCGTGCTATTTCGATCTCAAAGGGCCCCTCCAGAGCCTTATTGGGCTTTTTTGCCCAGGCAGGCAGGTCGGCAGTTATGCCTGCCATTAAGACTTACAACGCAGAAGTCCAGGCGCAGGTCCTGTATGGGGCGGAACTTTGGGCCACCCTCTATGCCACAAACCTCAACGCGGCACAGGCAGGGTTCTTTTCTTACAGACCCTTGTGCACGCACCCAGAGGCACACCATATGCAGCAGTGAGAGCAGAATGTGGCCAGCTTAGCTAGCAACAAACTGCAATGGAACGTGCCTTTGGCTTGTGGTGTAGACTGTTAGACCCCCATTCTCCAGTGCTTTTGAGTGCCACAGGGATGGACACTTATCGCAACCCTTGACATATTAGTATTGAGGAAGCTTTGACCCATATGGGGCTCTCATTAGAATATCTTGCCCATAAGCCTCTGCCCGCCATTGTGAAGGAGATTAAAAGCAGGTCTCGGGACATTTACAGACAAAATGAAGTGGGTACAATTGCTGATTCCCCACAAATGTCTTCGTATCCTTTTTTTATCCCTGACCTGGGGCAGATGGCTAATTACTTGCAGGTACAGATTCCAGCTCGGGGGAAAAATCTAATCTTAGCTGTTCGCTGTAATGCATTACCCTCCCAGGTTATGGAGGGGCGGATAGCGGGCACCCCCTTTGCTGAAAGGCTTTGCCCTTTTGACAGGCAGGGAGTGGAGACAGTCGGCCATATGTTGCTTAATTGCCACCTCTATGATAACCTGAGATATTTATATCTGAAGGAATATCTAGATAAACTTCTGGGACGCTCTGAACTAGAGATCCTTTCATTTCTGCTGGGTAGCTCAGACAAGAATATTCTTAAAACCATGGCTACTTTTTTGATTCACATGATCCAAGCTAGGGAAAATTTCCTGGCTTTTAAAAGTAGCTCAAGCTAAGTTAGCTTTCTTTTGCCTATGTTAATAATCTGCTATGTTAGCTTTCTAATTTTTGATACATAGTGAATATATGATTCCTGTTCCACTCTAGGAGATCTGACGAGCCTGTAGTATCATTGTTATATTAACTGTTCTGTATATTATTTTTACCTCACATGGATATATTATGTTAATACACTAGGGCCAATGACTACGCACAACAAAATTCATCTCTCTCTCTCTCTCAGTGGTCAAAAGAAACATATAAAGAAGATATACAAGAAGGGAAGGCAACAAGGATAAACTAGGCCAGGGAAGAAACAGGGGCTACAACAGGACAGAGAACACGTGGTACACTAGAGCGTGGAACAGAGCAGCACGAGGCTCAAAGGAAGAAGATACAGGACACATAGGAACTGGAGGAAAATCTGGCGCAAATCCCGTTCCCTCCCTGACTTCCTCCACTACAATTTCTCCCTATCCTCGGCTATCTCCCCAGCTAGACAACGCTATTATGCCTCCAGGATCGAATCTTTCTCTCGTGACCCTCGCCGCCTCTTCTCTACTTTCGACACCCTTCTTAAACCCCCCTGCCCTCCTCTGCCCTCTTCCCTTGCTGCTCAGGATCTTGCGTCATTCTTCACCTCAAAGATTGACAAGATCCGTCGGGACATTGCCTCCCACCCACCTCCCGCTCCCGCACCTCCCCCTTCCCCCTCCCCTCCTTCCTCTCTCTCTCTCTCTCTCTCTCGAGGAAATCTCCGCTCTGCTCTCTTCATCCAACCCCTCCACCTGCCCCCAATCCCCTCCCGCCTCCTGACCTCTATTGCTCCCACTGTCGTCCCCCCCCCACTTCTACATGTCATCAATCTCTCCCTTTCCACAGGCTCCTTCCCCTCTGCTTTCAAGCATGCCACCGTCTCCCCCATTCTCAAAAAGCCCACTCTAGACCCATCTGACCCCTCTAGTTACCGGCCAGTCTCTCTCCTTCACTTTGCCTCAAAGCTTCTGGAACGTGTCATCTACTCCCGCTGCCTGGACCTCCTCTCTGCCAACTCCTCCCTGGACCCTCTCCAATCCGGCTTCCGCCCCCTCCACTCTACTGAAACTGCCCTGGCCAAGATCACCAATGATCTACTTGTCGCTAAATCTAAGCGCCTCTACTCCATTCTTGTCCTCCTTGACCTCTCTGCTGCCTTTGACACTGTCGACCACTTGCTTCTATTGGACTCGCTTTACTCTTTGGGCTTCCGTGGCTCTGTCCTTGACTGGTTCTCCTCCTACCTCTCTGACCGCTCCTTTAAAGTCTCGCTCCCCGAGTCAAACTCCTCCTCCCTCCCCCTTTCGGTTGGGGTCCCCCAAGGCTCTGTCCTTGGCCCTCTCCTCTTCTCTATTTACACCCTGTCCCTTGGCAAACTTATTGCCTCCCACGGATTCCAATATCATCTCTACGCTGATGACACCCAACTCTATCTTTCTACCCCCTCTCTCTCCTCTTCTGTCCACTCACGCCTCGTCAACTGCCTCTCTGATATCTCCGCCTGGATGTCCCGACGTCAACTCAAGCTCAACATGGCCAAGACCGAACTCCTCATTTTTCCTCCCTCCTCTTCCTCTCCCTCTAACCTGCCCATCTGCATCGATGGAGTCACCATCCATCCTGTTCTCCAAGCCCGTAGCTTGGGCTTCATCTTTGACACGCACCTCTCTTTTAAACCTTACATTGACTCTGTTGCCAAATCCTGCCGATTCGCCCTCCATAACATTGCTCGGATCCGCCCCTTTCTCTCTACCTCCTCGGCCAAAACCCTTGTTCATGCCATGGTTATCTCTCGCCTCGATTACTGCAACCTCCTCCTTGCTGGCCTCCCTCGCTCTCACCTGTCCCCCCTTATCGCAATCCAAAACTCCGCTGCCAAGGTCATTCACTCTGCCCGTCGCTTCGACCATGTGCAGCCTCTCCTCTTCTCTCTTCACTGGCTCCCCCTTCCTGAACGTATCCTGTTTAAACTCCTGGTATTCACGTTCAAAACACTCCACAACCAAGCTCCCCCTTACCTCTCGGACCTAATCTCCCTACGCACTCCTGCACGCGCTCTCCGCTCTTCCTCTGTCCCCTCCCTCACTCTCCCTCGTTTCTCCTGCTCACCTAACCGCCTTCGACCCTTCTCCCTCGCTGCCCCCCATGCCTGGAACTCCCTCCCTACCCACATCCGCCTTGCCCCCTCCCTCCGCTCCTTCAAATCCCTCCTCAAGACCCACTTTTTCCTCGCCGCCTTTCCCAATGCCTGCTAGTCGTTCCCCATATACTTACTGTCTGCCCTCCTCTGCAGACTGCTGCAACCAACCTGATTGTAACCAAGCCAAGCACACGCACCTGAGACTTCGCATCCACTTGAATGTTTGTTTGTCTTCTCCCCTGTCTCTCCCACTGTCCCCTCTCCCTGTCTCCCCCTCCTTGTCTTTTAGATTGTAAGCCACAGGCAGGGACCGCGTCTATTTCTATGTTCTGTACAGCACCAGGTACATGACCGGCGCTATATAAATGTTTATAATAATAATAATAACAACAATGACTAAGGTTGGACACAAGGAGGCAAGGAAGACAAGCAAGACCGGGAGGAGGGAAGAAAAAGGGTTGTTTTTAAATAAGACACTACCACTCATGCCCACCTAGTGGACATGAGTGGGAGCGTCCTGTTTGAATGTGAAGGTGCGTGGATGCACGCTCCTGTGACTCACGCACCTCCACCCACTCCCCACGCACAAAGCAACCAGCGAAAAGGGCAATTGGGTTCCTTACCTTGGGAACTGCCCGTCTATGTCCCTCGAGGGAGGTCATTCAGATGCAGGGAGCGATCTCCCTCTCAGTCACTAGGAAGCAGCAAGCAACTTTCAACTGGGCATGAGTAGGGAGATCGTGCCCTCACTTCCCCAGGTGTACCACAGCCGCAGGAACTGGAAACCAACTTATCCGAAACAAAACACAAACACAACCTCTCCTGCACCATAGGGAGGAACTCACATAACAACTACCCACTGGTAAGATAAAGATTACAACCCCCCAAGGATTCTGAAGGCGCCCAGGTAACATACCCAGGTGGGCTGAATGACCTCCCTCGAGGGACATAGAAGGGCAATTCCCAAGGTAAGGAACCCAATTGCCCTTTCTATGCCCTCTCATCCGTTCATTCGGACACAGGGAGGTAACAATGCAGTAGAGAGAATTCGGCAAGGGAGGGGCAGGGCGCCTAAGGAAAGGTCAGTACCCCCTGAAGCACCCGCCTGCCGAAGGTGGCTTCGGCAGATTCGAGCAGATCAATTTTGTAGTGCTTGGTGAAAGTGTGAAGGCTTTTCCAGGTGGCAGCCTTACAAATCTCACCTAGTGGAGCCCAGGACCTAAAGGCCCAGTTAGCTGCGGCCCCCCCAGGTGGAGTGAGAAAGTGTTCTAGCAGGGGGCACTAGATCCACGGCTCTGTATGCATCTGCAATACAGGCCGAGATCCACTTGGCAATGACTGCTTTAGACGCCCTTTAGCCCTTCGAGTGGGGATGGTAACTGACCAGGAGACAGGAAGATTGTTGAAAGGCCTGAGTGTGCTCAAGGTAAATTTTGAGAGCGCGTCGTACGTCTAAGGTATGACACAACTTTTCTAGCCTGTGATGGGGGTGAGGACAGAAGGAAGGGAGGACCACCTCCTGGGAGAGGTGGAAGAGAGAGAGGATACCTTAGGAAGGAAGGCGGGGTCCAGTCGTAGGACTACTGATTCCTTATGGAAGGTGCATAGAGTCGGATCCATGGAAAGGGCCCCAATCTCCGATACTCTCCTGGCTGACATGATAGCAATGACGAATGCTACTTTGATGGAAAGGAAGTAGAGCAAAACCTGGTGAAGAGGTTCAAACAGAGCCCCAGTAAGGGCCCAGAGTACTACACTGAGGTTCCAGTTGGGAAATCTGTGGACAACTGGAGGGGAGATGCGGCGGGCAGCCCTCAAAAATTGTCTGATATGGGGATGACCCGCTAGGCGTTGTCCCAAAGAAGCCCCATGGGTGCTGTCCGGGGCTGCCAACTGTCTAGGGGCTGCCAACTGTGTTAGGCCGTAGGCCCTTGTCTAAGCCCTCCTGGAGGAATTGAAGGACTTACAGTAGGGGAACGGGGTGGGACCTGATGGGAATGGCACCATTTGACAAATATCCTCCAGGAGCACTGGTAAATGCGCCGAGTTGACTTGCATCTAGACTCCAGGGGCGTCCAAACGACGGAGTTGGAATAGCCTAACTTCACCAGGGCTGCGGTTTCAAGAGCCAGGCTGTTAGTTTCAAGAAACTCGGCTGTCTGTAGAACAGGGGGCCCTGGGCTAACAGGTCCGGAGTGACCGGGAGCGCCAGGTGATCCCCTGCAGATAGAGTTATCAGGTCGGGAAACGACAGTCTGCGGGGCCAAAAAGGAGCCACCAGGATGACCGTGGCCTGTAGTTTCTTGGCTTTGTGAATTGTTCGACTTAGTAGTGGAAAGGTGGAAAGGAGGCCCAGGGGCCATTGTTGATTGAGGGCATCATGTGCTTCTGCATTGGGATGTGGGCCCCTGCTGAAGAATCGATCTGTCTTGGCACCGGATGGGGAGGCAAACAGGTCCAGTACTGGAAGGCCAAACCTGTGGACTATCAGCCTGAAGGCCGCTGAACTGAGGGACCATTCCCCCAGGTCTACTGATTGGCGGCTCAGCCAGTCCGCCTCCACATTGTCCGCCCCTGGGATGTGGAGTGCGGTGAGTGAGAGAAGATGGGCTTCCGCCCAGAGTAGCAGTTGTGTGGCTTCCCTGTGGAGAGTCTGGGACCGTGAGCCTCCCTGGTTGTTGACGTAGGCTAGGGCAGTAGCGTTGTCTGTGAGAACTAGGACGTGTTTCCCTCGCACATGATGGGTGAAGTGTCTCAGGGCGAGTTGGATTGCCTTGAGTTCTAGCCAGTTGATGCTGTGCCCGCGATCTCGGGCAGACCAGAGGCCCTGTGCTGTTTCCGTCCATAGGTGGGCTCCCCAACCTGTCAGACTGGTGTCCGTTGTTATCGTTGGCTTCGTTGGTTCTGTCAGAGCGATTCCCTGGTCAAACCTGTGAGGGTCCTCCCATCAAGAGAGCGATAGGAGGGTCTCTGGGGTGACAGTGACAGTAGCAGGCAAGCTGTTGATGATGGCCGTCTGCCACGGGCAAAGCAGGCTCTGAAGATTCCGTGAGTGGAAGCGGGCCCATTGAAGGTGATGGGTGCAGGAGTCCATCAGGCCTAGCAGGGATGCGAGCTTTAGCAATGGAGAATGAGGCTGCGTCTGTACCAGCATGACCAGCTTTCGGATTTTGTGCCGTCATTGTGGCAGGTGCTCTAGCCGTTGTGTGGGCGTGAGGTGACTCTTGTCCCAGTTGATTAGGAACCCGTGATATTCTAGGTAGCTGATGGAGCGGTGAAGGTGGGCCTGGGCGAGTTGTTGAGACGGAGCCCTGATGAGCAAGTAGTAGAGGTAAGGGAAGATGGCTATCCCTTCCAGTCCTAGGTTCGCTATGAGGGGAACCAGGACCTTGGTGAACATCCGCAGAGCTGAGCCTAGTCCAAAGGGAAGGGCTCGGTATTGCCAATGGCTGCCCTCATAGCAGAAAGGTAGCCATCGCCTTTGGGCAGGTAAGATGGGTACGTGGAGGTAGGCATCCTTGAGGTCCAAGGATGCCAGCCAGTTGTTCTTTGAGAGGGATAGTGAGATGGATGCCAGTGTTTCCATCTTGAAGCGTTGTGTGCAGAGTGCCCTGTTCAAGCGCTTCAAGTCGAGGACTCCTCGCCAGTCTCCTGTTTTCTTCTGGACCAGGAAGAGAATGGAGTAGAGCCCCCTCTCCCTTTCTATGGCCCCCATCTATTGGAGTCTGTTCAGTCCTGCAAGCATCGCTGTGTGTTTGGAGGCGATGCGGGAGCGAGGAGATACTAGAAAGAATTCTCTTGGACTGCGTTTGAACTCTATCGAGTATCCCCTCGACACTGTTTGCAGTACCCACGCATCTGTGGTTGACTGTACCCACCTGGGGGTGAACTGAAGTAGCCATGCGCCGAGCTGGGTAGAGGTTGAGTAGGAGGATCCGGAATAGTCATGAGTCCTGCTTGCGGAAAGGGGACCCCTACCGACGAGGGAATTGTTGTTGAGATGAGAACCTGTTGGGTTTTGCTCCACGTCCTCTCTGACTTCTGTTGCATGTCTGAGAATTTCAGGTGTTGCCTGGGTGCTGGCCACGTCTGGGTCTCTGAGAAAAACGGTGGAAGGGGTGAAAAAAACTTTTGAATGTCTAGACCTGGTTCAGAGAATGTTTCCTTTCCTTGTTGGATGCCTCAGCAAGGGCCTTATCCAATGCAGAGCCGAATAGTTTACCCCCCCTTGTAGGTACTACTGACCAGCAGATTTTTTGCATGAGGGTCCACCCGCCAGGAGCGGAGCCACAGCCTGCGCCTGGCTGCCACGTTAGCTGCCATGGCCTTGGCGGCCCAGGTAACCATGTCCATGGACGAGTCTATTAAGAATGCATGGGCCAGTGTGATGTTGGTGGCTAGCTTACAAGTGAGAGCGGAGGAGATGCTGGGGTCCTTACCCAGCTTAAACCACTTCATAATTGCTCTAGATACATAGGAGGCGGTGGTGGCCACCCGCAGTACATTAGTCAGAGCCTCGTAAGTTTTCCTGAGGCCCACCTCTATGCCCTTGTCAGTGGGCTCCTTGGGAAGGAGGTCCCCCTCAGCGGGGAACACAGACTATTGGGCGAGAGAGGCAGTGGCAGCATCAACCTAGGGTAGTCCGAAAATCAGGTTGCTTTGCTTGGTAAAGGAATAAAGGGACTGCTGGACTCTGGATAATTTGGAAGACTTGGTGGGATGTTTCCATTGTGCCTTTATGATTTTTTTCGAATGCCCTGTCTAAGGTGGCGCCTCTAGAACTGTGGTCCATTTTAGGGATATAATCTCTGTCAGAATCATCCTCCGCTGAGGAGGAGGAGTCAGTCTTTTTCCTTAGGGGCTTTGGGGGTGATCTTAAGGACCCTTTCCACCTTCCTAAGGAGCTTTGAACCCTGGTCTGAGGATAATTCCCTGCCCCGCGACCCTTAGACAGCAGATCTTCCCATTCCTGGGGCTCGCCCTCTGAGGATTGCATGGAGAAACTGGAAGCTGCAGACGCCAAATTCTCCTCTGAAGTAAGCTCTCGTACTAGGGGGGATCTGGTTTTACCGGCTCTGCTGCTATTCTTGGGGGGTGTCGGGTTCAGACTCCTCCTCGGGTGGCAACTCACCTTCTTCACTGGGGGGGGCGGGGCAGGGAAGAGAGATTGCCTCATCTTCCGAGGAGGAGGAGCCGAGGAGATCCTTAAGGGATCGCTTCCTGGAAGGTTTACGTTTGCCTTACTGCTTGCCCTTCCCCGCAGCCTTGGATGCTCCTTTAAATGAGGCTTTAGAGCGGGGAGAGGGGGGGCGGGGTCGCTTGCGGGAGCGCCGCGCCCGGGCTTGGTTCCCCTCTATGCGAGCTAGCACTCCCATCATTGATTTAAGGGCATCCAGCTGTAGTTTTTGGAAGGGATCTATGGAAGGGGCCCCTCTTACTTGAAGGGAGGCAGATGAGGCTGCCTCCTCCTCCATTGCTGAGAGACTCTGGTTCTCCTCGTGGTGAGTGCACGCCGCGGCCTGGGCGGGGGTGGGGTGGGGTGGAAGAGCGAGCGGTTTCACTTTCTCAGCAGCTGCTGCAGCTTGGATCTGGGTAGTGGGGGAGGGGTGCGATGTTGCGGCTTCCCCTGGAGCTGCTGCAAAGCCGTCTCCCTGTGCTGCTGGGTGTGTGCCCATCTGCTCCCTCCCCCCCATGTGCAGACCCTGCAGTGGTGCTCCACCCACCGCACATGGACTGCCCTCCCTCCCCCCCCCCATGGTTCATTTAAAAACGGCCAAAGGAAAAACAAAACTCAGGCCGGATGGGAAAGCAAGGGAGCAAAGAGACAAGACACCACTAAGGCGAAGAAGGGCAAGGACCTGGAAAGGGACAAAGCTAGGGCTAGGCTAAACCGAGAACATCTTCCCTCTCAGTCAGAATCTAGTTCCATGTAACTAAGTGAAGCACATGCACCTGCAACTTCTCAACCTCATGAATGTATCCTGGTCTCTCCTTATGTTCACCACTCCCTTGTCTCCCCCTCCCTTGTCTCTTAGATTGTAAGTCCTCTGGAGGGTAGGGACTGGTCTATAACTACTGACTGTACAGCGCCAGGTACATTGCTAGCACTATATAAATAAATAAATAAATAAATAAATAATAATAATAATAATAGGGATTAAAACAAGAGTGAGGCAGAGGCGCTGCAGGATGGGGCGGGATATAAATCTGTAAAATAAAATAAATAAATAAACAAGGGAGCAGGAACATGAATAGAGAAGATACAAGACCAGAATGACATGCAGGAACAAAGAATAAAGGTGATGTTCTGCTGGCTTCCTGCTGCTCCCAGCATGCCTTTTATGCCAGCTGGAAGCCAATCAGGAAGCCAGAAGGCAGGGTACAAACAGGACAGACAGGGAAAGGGGCATGGTCAAGACAAGCAAGGAAGCAAGATGAAAGGGGAATGGCTGAGCTGGAGACAGGCTGAGGCAGTGGCGCCAGTCGGCTGCCCACTGCTCCAGAACCCTGGAGGACAGGGGTTTGAGGCTGGGGCCTGACAAGTGTGCCTCTCCACTCCTGAGACCAATTGCTGCGCTGCCCTAGGGCTGTGAGCAAGTGGGAGGGGTCCTGTTCTGGAGCAATGGAGCTGGCAGGAGGAATCCTAGTAGATTGCCAGGGGTTGATGTCTGTATCAAGTAGATCATATGCATCACCCTGTCCTAAAAAGACAGGGAGGGCAAACTACTATCAAAAGTAGTTGGTCAAAGCAGAGAAGAACAGCTGTATTCATTTCAAGATAGATCTGCTACAGTACATAACTGTAGACTTTCTAGAAATCATTCAAAACTGGGCACGCTCTCTAAAATCCAGACTGATGGCACTTTAAAGTCACAGATTCTGGAGAATTCCCTCCCCAAAGTGTGGGGTTCTCACATTTGAGAAGGTCTATTACCTTCTTTCCTAACTGGAAGACCAGAGAGGACAGCGTATCCATGGCGGTTGGCCGTAGCTCTGGGCTCATGTCCAGAGTTCGCACGAGAGGGTGAATAATCCGGGAGGCATAGTCGGTGAAATCCAGGGACTCTGTCAAGCGGTCCACTGTCTCTAAGGCAGCTCTGAAGTCGGAACAAAAGGAAAGGAAGACTCACCATTACCAATAGGACAGGACAGAAAAAAAACAGACTTCTTATAAAGATAAAAGTGATTCAGGCTCACAGCTTTGCCACCAGCAATGATGGGGCAAAACAGAGTGAGAGTCTATGAAGATTGCTCAAGAGCACTTATGAATCAAATAGCAGCAGGTTTTCACATCCGGCAAATAGTATTTATTTATTTATTTAACGAAGTTATATCCTGCTCTCTCCCGCCACAGGCGGCCCACAGCTATGCACCGCAGCTGTGACAACAGACCAAATGGCGGAACAGCTGCTCATGCCCTATAGCAGTGCTTCTCATCCAGGGGGGTCCCAGGATGGCCTGGGGGGCCCATGTGACCTGGTGCGGATATGGAGAGGGACATGGCTTTTCACAGCAACCTGGCCTTTCAGTCTCCTGCCTCATGCCAGGTCCCCATCATTCTTGGATTGATCCCCCACAGCTGCTGCTGCTGCAACCTGGCCCTGGATTTTTAATTATTATTTTTTTATTTTAAAAGATAGGTCCCAATTTTTTCTTTTAAATGGTTTGGTGCATCTCATCTGCAGAAAGACGGAGCACCACTACCCTAGAGGACCACAGCTCTGAGTCCTAGGGGAAATATGGGATATAAATCTTAAAAAATAAAATAGCGGTCACTACAGAAATGTGGATGGATGCAGGCAGAAAGGAAGAGAAAGCGCAGAAGAGGAAGACACTTACTTGCGAGCTGCTATTGGAACATCTGGGGCGTCAAACAACTTTACAATAGGAGGTAGTAACAAATGCAGGTAATCATCCAAGTTAGCGCCAAACAGCTGAATTGCATTCAACAGCTGGAGAGGGGAGGGAAATCTAACTTTATAAAGAGGCAAACCCACATTGTAACATAATCCTGTCTCTAATCAGAAGTTGCTCTAGTGCCATACACAAGCCGGAGCATTGGACTAAAATAAATAATCCCTGGTTCTGACTGCAATTGGGCACTGCTCCCTTCCCCAGTTCCCATTTTGGTGGGGCCAGATGTGCTCTTACTCAATTATACTCCTGCACAAGCAGCTTCCCAATACAATCCAGTATGTGAGGCATCCGACTCACCTTGACTGAGACATTGCGGGTTGAGCTGTTGTCATGCATGAAGACCCGCAACATGTGAGGAATGAGCTGAGGCAGATAGAGCTTGAACTCCCCACCTAAAGCCAATACAATTTGCTCGATAAGCAAGATAATGGTGCTCTGGATAGAATTGTTCACAACCCAGAAGTCCTGGGAAAGAGGGAGAAACAGGTACACAATAAAAACTTACAACTAACTGCACATAATGCACAATGGGACACAAAAGGAACAATTACACTAGGTCTAGAGACCTTTTTTAAAAAAAAAAAAAAAAAAAAAAAAAAAAGCACTCCATGTCTCTAGCATAAATCACATTTGGTCACTAGAGTCAATGGTTGCAATTCTGAACCCAATGAATGCAGCGAGTGGGGTGGAGCAGTTATTTACCCTGTCTCATAATACTAAACTAGGGGACACCCGAAGAAATTTACTGGCAGCAGATTTAAGACATATAAAAGGAAATGGATCACTCCATTATGGCCTGTTGCACACTTCTCTGAAGCAATTGAAGTTGTCCACTGTCAGAAACAGCATACTGGGCTAGATGAACCATTGACCTGGCCCAATATGGCACTGCTTATGTTCTTAATGGTAAAACGCCTATTGACTTTAGTGGGACATGCCTGAAGTCCATAAATAGGTGGCAGACCTAATTTGTTTAAATCTACTGAATGAAGCAACACTGGGTGTTAACAAATGAGAGACTAGCCCACTGGAGACCAGGGTCAATCCGTGCAGCCCCCCCAACTCATGTTCAACATGGGGGCAGCCCTCCCCCTGTTTTTCTTGTGCATTCGTGCAGCCCTCACTCACCTCCCACTCCGCCCCTGTCACAACTCAGTCATGTCAAACCACAGGACCAAGAAGCCATGCCAACTGTTTCGTTTGGGATATCACTCCAGGAAGGTGTTCCAGCCTATGTTATCCCCACCGACAGAGGTTCACACCAGAGTTTATACCTGACAGCACTTGGCATCTGGAAATAACCTTTTGCTATGCACAAAATGCTGAATTTATTGAGAAAATTGCATACTTTATTGAGCGCCTATAGTGAAAATTGAAAGTGAAAGGAATTGAACTTTGTATTAGCAACTAGTCTCAGCCCTGTTTCTCGCATGCATGGCTCACAGTGATGTACGGGCAGCTAGCAGCACGCAGCTTTATTGCAGTCTCACCTGCTGTGGGGTTGGAAATCCCTCCCAGTTTCCATGAAACCCCCAGTCAAACATGTGCTTCTTGTACTCCCTATTCCAGCATCCTCTGCATCACCATACAGTTGGGGCAGAAAACATCCCCGCTCACCAGGGCACTTTGCACTTCTCTGTTCAAACTTCATATAGATCAAAAATCCCCCCCATCTATCAGTTCACATTCCCTTTATTCCAAGTCTCTTGTTTCTCCAAAGAGATTCAGCTCCACCATCTGACTGAGACACTCCTGGTCTCCCCATGGGTATTATCTTACTGTCATCAGGGCAGTGATAAAGAAGAAAGGCAAGGAAGGTCCAGCATCCATTTGTGGCTTCCTTACTTCAGGCAGTGCACAAACATCTGGAGACGTTGTTGTCTCAAATCATATCCCACTCTCTCATCTCATCTAGGACTCCCACTCTTCCATTCTGGAAACCGCTTTCATGCTAACCACTGCTGCTTGTATTCTCCACAACATCTGTGAGAGCACCGGGGCCACATTGGAAGAACTCCTCCCACCACCCCAGTTAGCTCTGGCAAGCCATTGCCCCTTTTCCACGACCAGCTGAACAGAGTGGAGCAGCACATAACTGGAGAGATCAGGGACACCTTGTGCCGGTACATCAACTGGAATGCTAGCACAAATTCGTGACACTAATGATCCTCCCCCACCTCACGTGCTATTTCAAACCCTTCTCCTGGGATGTGCAGGACGGGAGCTCTTTCAGCCTGGGATGATCCCGCCTAGACCAGTAGGAAGCAGACTAAAACAAAGTTGCAGCTGGCCATGAGTAGAGGGGGTTCATCCCTCCCACTTGCCACTTTTTTCTCTGCCTCTGAAGAAATAGGAGGTAGGCTGGGGAGCTCCCGTCCTTTTTGACTGCGCTCCCAGGTTTCAGTTTTTTTAACTAAAAGGGGGGGGGGGTTTTTTCTCCCTCGGTCGGAGGGTGAAAGAGACTTTGTTAAATTGTGGTGCCTTTCACCCACACCCCTCAACATCACCAGGCACCTAGGCGCCTCAGGATCCGTCCCTTCGGTCGCAGATTCCAGAGAAGGGTGGGTGCGGCAGGGTCCCTTTGGGTGCCCTGCGCCCGGCTCTTAGACCCGCCACCGTCCCAGCCCTAGCAGTGACAGGGCTCCTGGATCATGCTGCCTCCCGGAGCAGGGAGGCTTCTCCCCCCTCCTCCCCACAGCCTCCTTTGGGACGGTGATTCCGCCGGTACTGCAGTCGGGTTCTGGTTGCTGCCCGTAGCTCCAGCACCCCCCACCCCCACGCCAATCCCCGGGAGCTTCTGCCTCAGCACTCCCGCTCGCGGTGAGCTGCCTCTTGGAGGCGTGGCCAGTGGGAAGGGCTTCTGAGCAGGCTCCTCCATTTTGAGCCCCTTTGTTGTTTTTCCCCCACAGCGCTTCCTCAGTGGTGGGAGATGCCATTTTGGTTTTTTCAGGGGCCGGCAGCATTTTTGTCGGGAAGACCAGGCCGTCTCAGTAGCCAGCCTCTCTTTGACGGGCAGCTTACAATTCCAGTTTGTATGCTTTTAATTATTTTTCTTCACAATTAATTGTTTGGTCTGCTGGCAGTGGGGGACAGAATCACAGGGTCCCCTAGCTTTACTTTCCCTAAATGGCTCCGGTTACCAGGAGCGCAGGGGACGGCCCCGGCTCTGAGCCCGCGGGGCCTTCTCTCCCAGACCCTCCCCCAGCGGAGGGCTCCAGCAGGACAGGGCTGTCCCAGACTGAATTATTACTACTCGAGGCTCTGAATAAAATGGTGTCGACTCTCGATTCTCTTCAGCAGAGAAATAGGCCCTGTGGCAAAAAGAGACCATGTTCCCCTCCCGGTAGGGGTAGTAAGGGTCAGTCCAGTGAGGCAGGCAAAGGCAAACACGCTGCCTGCAAACGCAAGAGACCTGCAGTGCAGACTCTCTTACAGTAAATTGGGTCCTCCTCTGATGATGAGGATACCCCTTCTCAGCTACCTCAAGGGGCATCTAAGGGGGTAGAGCCTCAACCCAGACCCTCCCTTTGGGAGGAGTTAATTCAGGAGGACGCCCTGAATGATTCTTCACCTGGGGAACCACCCTCCTCTGAGCAGGACGAGGAGGGTGAGATATCAGATCAGGGTAAACCCCAAGGAGAGCAGGAGGATCTTTTACCCCTCCCAGTCCCTGCATCCTCCTGCAGTGAGCAAGACTGTGAGTTCCCGGGGTCCCACAAGTCCAAGCTGTTTACTAGAGTTCAGAGGGTCCTGGGACTCGTGGAGAAGGCTAGTAAAAGCAACCCATCTGACTCCTCAGGGGAGGAATCTGAGAGGGAATACATTTTCAGGACCTCCCCCAGAGACAGGGGTATTGTCCTCGATAGGGCATTCAAGAGAATTATTACCACAGAGTGGCAACAGCTGAACCAGCAGCTGAACCTCAGACTGAACAAAACACAGCAAGCATTGTATTCATTCTCTAAAAGCAAACACCTGTTTTTTTCTCTCCCAAGGGTCGATGCAGCAGCAGCCTCCCTAGCACATAAGTCCGTCTTCCTCACAGAGGGGGATGTATATCCAAAGGACCCTATGGACAGGCATGTCCCTGGCCGCCTCCTACTTCACCAGAGCCATTTTTAAATGGTTTAGGGTTGGTCAGAGCCCAAGTGTCTCCGATCAGATGACCTGTAAGTTGTCCAGAAACATTACCTTAGCCACGTCCTTTATCTCTACAGTCTCTACCGACTCGGTAGCTTGGTCTGCTCAGGCCATGGCGGCCAACATCTCCGTTAGGCGTAGGCTCTGGCTAAGATCCTGGAGAGCGGACATTCATGCAAAAAATCTCTTGGTATCAGGCCCATTTAAAGGGGGAAAACTGTTTAGGGCCAACCTTGACAGGGTGTTGAAAGAGACCAGTGATAAAGATAAAAAGCTGTCACTCCAGCAGTTCTCTAAGTCATACCCGAGCTAGAGGTTTTACTAGGGCTGTCTCTTCTTCCTTCCCGAGGAGACGAGACACTGGTTGGAACAACCCTGCCTGGGTCTTCTGAGGCAGGGGACCCCGAGGCCAGGGCCTCAGGGCTGATAGATTCTCTTCTGGACACAGGGCTGCAAGAGTCACCCCGCCATCGCACCAGCTCAAGCAGGACTTCTGATCACCCGTACTCAGGACCACCGTCCACCCCCGACATCCACCGTCCGGTAGGTGCTCGTCTTCTGGCATTTTCCCCTTCATGGCACACCACCACCTCAGACGCTTGGGTGATCGAGACCATCTCCTGGGGCTACACAATAGAGTTTCGCTATCTCCCCAGGCAGCTCTACCGGGTTTCCCCCACCGTACAAGACAAGGCGATGCACGCTGCCATGGAAGCAGAGACCAGGCGCCTAGAAGATATAAGGGCCATCGAACCAGTCCCCCTGACGCACAGGGGCCAAGGTCTATATTCTATCTTGTTCCTGGTCTCAAAAAAGTCGGAGCAATGGAGAGCAGTGCTCAACCTCAAAACAAGTTCGTCCATCTCAAGAGGTTCAAGATGGAAACCCTGACTTCTATCACCAGGTCCATTCAAAAGGGGGAATGGCTCACATCTGTGAACCTGCACAACGCTTTACACATACCCATTCTACCACACCATCGCAAATGGCTCCGCTTTCGATATGCCTCTCACCACTGGCAGTTCTGTGCTCTCCCCTTCAACCTTGCCACGGCGCCCAGGACCTTTACAAAGCTTCTGGTTCCCCTAGTCGCCAGTCTCTGAGCAAAAGGCACCACACTCCATCCCTATCTAGACGACATTCTAGTCCGGGCCCCCACACAAGCCCGGGCAGTGTCGGCGGTATGAGTGACCCTGCAGTCCCTCGCAGCACATGGGTTCGTAATAAACGAGGAAAAAAGTCTCCCGACTCCCACGCAGTGCATAGGACATCTAGGGGTGGTCATCGACACCCAGGGAGATCGCATCTTTCTGACAGAGGAACGTCAACGTAAGATCAGGACGCTTATAGAGCATGCCCGTTCTCACCTGGCGTCGCTACAGGGGCTTCTCGTCTCATGCATCCAGCACCTGGCATGGGGCAAACATCATCTCCGCCCTCTCCAGTCCTTTCTCCGCCCTTATCAGCGGCAGATTATGGAAAAGTCCACGGTCTGGCTCTCTCTCCCTCAGCAGGTCATCGACTCACTCCTCTGGTGGATTCTCCCTCATCGGTTCCGGGAAGGCGTTCCTCTGACCGAACCTGTGAGAAAGGTCGTCACTACCGACGCCAGCCTTGTGGGCTGGGGGGCACACATGGATGCCGAATACATCCAGGGCACGTGGCACCCGAGGGACAGGAGACACTCGATGAACTGGATGGAGCTCAGGGCCATCCACCTCGCACTCCTCCACTTTGCTCCAAAGGTCAAGGGGTTGCACCTGCTGGTCTTAATGGACACCTCAGTGATGGCATACATCTGCAACCAGAGAGGGTCCCGAGCCCCCGCTCTGCACAGGGAAGCATCCGCTCTCTCAACTTGAGCGGAAGCCAACCTTCTGTCTCTCTCCGCCAAGCACATAAAAGGGGAAGAGAACATCACAGCGGATTGGCTGAGCCACAGGCAGAAGGATCCAGGGGAGTGGGCTCTCTCCCTGAGAGCATTTCTGAAAATATGCAACTGCTTCGGCACTCCCATAATCGATCTCTTCACTTCGAGCTGGAACACCAAGTGCACGAGGTTCTACTTGCGGTTCCGGTCCCCTCAAGTGGAAGTCATGGACACTTTGAACGTTCAGCGGCCTCAGGAGCTACTATATGCGTTTCCCCCTTTCTTGATCCTCAGCAACGTGATCTCCCAGATTCGACGGGAACAGGCGACGGTGATCCTAGTGGCCCCAAAATGGCCACGTTGTCCATGGTTCGCTGATCTAGTCAATCTGTCCCGACAGGAGCCTCTGGCCCTAGACCCAGATCCTGACCTGCTGTCTCAGGGTCCAGTTCTCTACCACAACCCTCAGTTTCTGAAACTGACAGCGTGGTCCTTGAGCGCGAAGCCCTGAGGAGTTTCGGATACTCTGAATCAGTGTTGGCCACTCTTATATCATCCAGGAGATGCTCCACCATTAGGATATATTAATCTACTTGGAGGATTTTCATGGTTTGGTGCTCGGAACATTAGGTGAACCCCAAGAACCCACGAATTAGCAACATCTTGCATATCCTTCAAATGGGGTTAGATAAGGGGCTCCGAGCTAGCACGCTCACCCGTCAGGTGTCCGCCCTCAACAAGACACTTGCCACCATCAAGGACAGGGGTATTGCAGGTCACCCTCATGTTAGACAATTATTGTGGAAGGCTAGGGCTTTGCCGCCTCCTGTGGTACACCGTTTCCCCACTTGGCGGCTCAATCTAGTCTTAAATGCCCTTACCACCCCTCCCTTTGAGCCACTTTGTTCTGTCTCTCTCTTTTTTCTCATGATTAAGGTTACCTTCCTCATAGCAATTACCTCCGCTAGGAGGGTCTCCGAGTTTGGGGCTCATTCCACAGATCCAACTCTCTGTATTTTTAAGCCGAATTCTGTAGTGCTTTGGCTCGATCTCGCTTTTGTCCCTAAGGTGAATTCTTTGTTCCACAAACACGAAGAGATCATTCTCCTTTCCTTCTGCCCCAAACTGGTTCACAGGTTGGAAAAGAAGTGGCACACCTTGGACCTCCATAGGGCTCTAAACATTTACATTAGGACTACTGCCTCCTTCTGGAACTCCTCTGCTCTTTTGCTGGAATTTACGATTCGAAAAAGAGGCAATAAGGCCTCTCGTCCGGCAATTGGGGGCTGGATTGCAGCATGTATTTTGGAGGCATATAAGGCCTCCGGTGTCACTCCGCCTCAGTCGATTCTTCCCCACTCTACTCATGGGGCAGCTGCCTCTACAGCGTTCAATGCTAGGGCTCCATATGCAGAGATCTGTACGGCAGCTACGTGGGCAAATTCCCATTCGTTCACCCGACACCACTGGGTGGACTTGATGGACTCAGCAGATGCGGCCTTTGGCCGCAGGGTCCTCCAGTCTGTCCTTCAATAAGCTCGATCCCCTGCTTCCCTCCCTACTATACACTGCTCTGGTAAATCCCAGGCTGAAAGAGCTCCCATCCTGCACATCCCAGGAGAAAGGGCAATTGGTTTACTTACCAGTGAATTGCCCTTCTGTGTAATGTGCAGGACGGGAGCTCAGCCCACCTGCTAGGCGGGGATCAAGCGGACAAATTCTAACTGCAGGTACGGGTTAGAGTGCTTGGGGATTCAGTTCCAGGGTAGGGATTTCTGTCTGTCTCCCTCCCTGCCAGCATTCCAGTCGGTTTCAGTGTTGGGTTACAATTTCTAGTTAACCTTTGTTTTGGCTGGAAGTTTTTAGTATTTTTTCTACAGCTTTCAGATCAACTGACAAGTGGGAGGGATGAACCCCCTCTACTCAGGGCCCCGATTCTTCTGCGCTACCGCGATTCGCAGAATTTTCGCAGAATCCTGCCCTGGGCAGGATTATCGCAGAAACTGGGGAAATCCCCACGGAATTTCCCTTCTCTGACGGTGAGTCAATCCGGGACCTGCTTTATTCTAGCCACAAGCCAATCAGGGGTTTGCGTGGCCTTTATAAAGCAGCTCCTGGATCCTGCCACTTACCTGATCGCTGAGGGACCCGACCGCCACTCCAGGGATCATCGCTGCCGCTCCAGCCGCTGCTCCAGGGATCACCGCCTCTGCCTGCTCCAACCATAAGGTGAGAGAGAGAGTGCGTGCGTGCGTGCGTGGGGAGGTCCCGCTGCGAGCTCTGCATGGCCATGTGGGTTTTTTTGGGGGTGGGGGGTTGTCTGATATTTGAAATACCGTACACAGAAAAAATTATAAGCAGATTTTTTATTCATTGGTACAAGGAAATGGATCGCCATCTCAGTTTTAATTTTACTAGACTTGTTTTGTAACTTTATTGGGTCGCAGAACTTTCAATTTGGGGTCGCAGATTTTTCAATTTGGGGTCGCAGAATTTGGGGGGGGAAATTGCAGAAGAATCGGGGCCCTGCTCATAGCCAGCTGCAACTTTGTTTTAGTCTGTCTCCTACTGGTCTAGGCGGGATCATGCCAGGCTGAAAGAGCTCCCGTCCTGCACATTACCCAGAAGGGCAATTCACCGGTAAGTAAATCAATTGCCCTTTCCCTTTCCTTGTGTGTTCCCTATTGACATTCACAGGCAAGCCAGCTACAGCCCTGAAGCTCTTCAGTTTCTTACTGACATTTATAGGCTAGTCAGGTCTGGGAATAGCAATAGGAAGCACAGGCATGAAGCCGGCTACTATGCCCCCAACCCCTGCCCTCAAGGGCAAGTGCTTCTGAACCACCAGCCCCCAGTGCGGCTTATCACGATGCCATACCACCATTCTCCACTGTCCCACCATGTCCCCCATCCGCACGTTCGAGTGCATGGCCAAAGGACTCCGCATCATCTGTTTTTGGAGCACCTGTTTCCACACCCCCCTTCTCTTCCAACTCCCAGCCCCCAAAGCAGCATATCACTATGCCATACTGTCACTCCCCCCCCCCGTGGGCGCTATCACCAGGGGGGCCTGCACCTGTCGGGGCCTAACCATCGCCCTGTGTCCCTACCCCTGGGATCCTCTGGAGCTGTGCTGCCAGCCCCACCACCAGCGGCGGCACAGGACACACACACACCCGCTGCAGCATGCTCCGCCGGCCTCACGGGAGGCTCTGGATGCGGGCGCAGAGCCGTCCGATGTCATGGACCTAACCATGCCCCTGGTGTGGCACTCCGCACGCCTGTGGGCACGCAGAGGGGGCAGGGCCTCGGGTATAAACACCAGCGCCGCAGAACACTCAGCGCTGGTGACTGAGGTGGAGAAACAAAAATTGGTCACCTACCTCGGTGAATTTGTTTCTCTTCGTTCCACCTGTCAGTGCTCCGCACAGGTAGCTCTGCGTATGGCCGATAGGAGGCAGAAGAAGAAAAACCTCCTGCGCATGCGTGGAGCTGCCCCCAGTCACTCAGTCGATAACCAAGACGAGGGCCCTCTCGTGAATCCTGTAATGCTTATGTACATTCATTAGTATATGTCCTTTACACTTTGAGTTACGGACCTAACTGAACTGTTGAACTTAATAACCGCAGTAACAGTTATTGAACTAAACTGTAACTGATCATCCCTACAGGCTCACTCCCTTTAGAAATAATGCTGTTTGACAGGGAGGGCCAGAGCACTGACAGATGGAAAGAAGAGAAACAAATTCACCGAGGTAGGTGACCAATTCTTGTTTCTCCTTCTGTCCCGTCAGTGCTCCGCACGGGATGTACCCGAGCTCCAATTATAGGTAGGAACAAACAGCCCTGGGAACATCCAGAACTGTCTATAAGACCCTCCTGCCAAATGCCGCATCCGCGGCTTGTACAAATCTAACTTATGTTTTACGAAAGTATGCAGGGAGGACCAAGTGGCCGCCCTGCAAATTTTGTCATACGATGCCCTTGCCTTAAAGGCATACGATGTGGCAGCACCTCTGACAGAGTGTGCCCAGATCTGCAAAGACGGTACCTTATTCTTTGCCTTATAGGCTTCTATGATGGCTTGTTTAAGCCATTTTGATATTAAGGCTTTTGAGGCCTTCCTACCCCCATAACTAGGTTTGATATTAATAAAGAGGGCTGATGTTGACCTCAAGGTCTGGGTCCTCCTAAGGTAGATTTTCAAGGCCCTCCTGACATCCAGGGTGTGCCATATTTTTTCCCTGGAATGCACGGGATTGGGGCAGAATGATGGTAGGATTAGTTCCTGTGCCCTATGGAAGGTTAAGTTCACCCTGGGGATGAAGGCCTCATCAACTCTCAAGAGTAACCGTCTGGTCCCCAAATGAGCAATAATTGTCATCCATAGACAACGCTCCCAGTTCCGAGACCCTGCGGGCCGATGTCACTGGCACTAAGAACACCACCTTAAGGGTCAGCATATATAACGACACGTGGCGGAGTGGTTCGAACGGAGCTCTAGTAAGAGCATCTAGGACCAGACTGAGGCTCCATGAGGGGCATCTATGAATTACTGGTGGGCATATGTTACGAACTGCTCGCAAGAACTGTCTTATATGCTTATGAGGAAACACTCTCTTATTAGAGGTTGCTTGTAAGACCGAAGCAATAGCTGCCGACTGGCAAGCCAGCGTGCTTGGTCTTAGACCTTTCTCTAATCCTTCCTGGAGGAACTGAAGGATTACGTTCACCCCTGTCTGAGAGAGATCTAATTCTCTTTCCCCTGCTAACATGGCAAAAGTCTTCCAGGTAGATGTATCAGCTCATCTGGTGGCTGGGCGTCTAGCCTGCTGCAACGTGGCTAGTACTGCCTCTGAATAACCCTGAGCTCTTAGAGCTGCGCGCTCAAGAGCCATGCTGTCAGATTTAGGGTGCGGAGGTTGTCGCACCGAAAGGGGCCCTGTAACAAAAGATCCTGTCTCAATGGGAGTTGCATTGGGCCGGCCTGGCTCAACTGAACTAGATCTGAGAACCAGGGCCTCCTTGGCCACCATAGTGCCACGAAGATGACCCGGGCCCTTTCCCTGATCAGCTTGGCTATTGACCTCACTATGAGGGGAAACGGGGAAATGCGTAGAGAAGGCCTCCTGGCCAACTCGGATTGAGGGCATCCACTGCCTGCGCCCTTCCGTCTGCTGTCATTGCCATGTATTCGAGCAGCTGAGCATTTTTCCTGCTCGCGAACAAGTCCATCACTGGGTGTCCGAAGTGCTGTGTCAGGGATTGGAATACGTCTGGATGTAGTTGCCATTCGTGCGGTTCGAGGGTTTGCCGGCTCAGCCAGTCTGCTTGGATGTTGTCCGTCCCCTTGATATGTAGGGCCTTCAAGGACTTTAGGTTGTTCTGTGCCCAAGTGAAGAGTTTCACCGCCTCGCAATGAAGTGCAAGGGCCCTGGACCCCCCTTGATGGTTGACATATGCTTTTGCCGAAATGTTGTCTGTGTGGACAAGAACGTGGGCAGGTCCTATGAGGTGGCTCAGTTGTTGGAGTGCCAGACAGATCGCTCTGAGCTCCAACACATTGATGTTCTGGCTGGTGTCCGACTCAGACCATAGCCCCTGTACTGATGTGGCTCCCATCTGGGCACCCCATCCCGTCAGACTGGCGTCCGTGGTGATGGTCACGCCATTTGGTTTGGCTAAGGGCACTCCCGTCTTGAAGGTTTCTGGGTCTGACCACCAGGACAGTGATCTCATGAATCCTTGTGGAATGTTGACCCATGGACTGAGACCTCTGGTAAGCTCTAATTGCATAGGCCTCAGCAGCTGCTGCAAGGGGCGAAGGTGGAATCGCGCCCACTGTACTTGCTTTGTGCAAAGGATCAACAGACCCAACAGTTGGGCTAGGTACTTTAGCCTTGCTCGCTGTTTGCATCTTAGGCTCTGGAGCATGGCTCTGATGCGCTGCTGTCTGGTTGCTGGGATGTATACGTTGCCTGAGATGGTATCTATGAGTACCCCCCCAAGTGCTCCAGCTTGTTGGTTGGAACTAGGTGGCTCTTTTCCCTGTTTACCAGGAATCCGTGGTTCTCAAGGTATGTAATGGTCTTGTGTACATCCCTTTGGAGTTTCTCTTGAGAGTTTGCCCGTATTAGTAGATCGTCTAGATAAGGGTACAGGTCAACCCCGTCCTTTCGGAGGTTCGCTACTAATGGTACCAGGATTTTGGTGAAGGTTCTCGGTGCAGACGACAGGCCGAACGGGAGTGCTCAAAACTGATAGTGTTGACCCTGATAACAGAAGCGAAGGTATAGCCGGTATGAGAAGCATATCGGAATGTGTAGATATACATCCCTGAGGTCTAGCGATGCCAGCCAATCCTGGTTTCTGATGGCCTGACATATGGATGCCACTATCTCCATCTTGAAGCGGTGGTATCGGACCGACTTGTTCAGCCTCTTGAGATCTAATACCGCTCTCCAGCCACCTGACTTCTTGGGGGCAAGGAATAAGATTGAGTATAGTCCCAGTTTCCTTTGTTCTGTGGGTACTGGCTCTATGGCTCTGATTGTCAAGAGCCTTTGGATCTCTACCAGCATCACGGAGTGTGGTGGTTTGCTGATCTTGGGGACATGATGAAACCCTGAGCGGGGGAACTTTTTTAGTCGATGTGGTACCCGTTCTTGATGCAGTCTAGAACCCAAGCGTCAAAGACTGACTGCTCCCAGGTTGTTAAGAAAGGCTGCAGCCTGCCTCCTACCTCCACTGGTTCTGGATAGTCATGCCTGTTTTCCTTTGGGCTTGGGGAAAGACTTTCTGTCTCTGCTGCCTAAAGCCCTGACCCCTACCTCCCCTTCTGGGGTTAAATCAGTTAGACTGGTCAAATCTAGATTGACCCTGTCTTCTGAATAAGCCATAGTTGGCGGCAGGGGCTCCCCTAGGTCTATAGGTAGGGGCCCAAAAAAGATTCTTTTTAACCCCCATCTGTTGTAGGGTCTTTTGTTTTGTTTTATTGTTTGCGTCTGCCAAGACGGTGTCTAGGCAGATACCAAACAGTTTAAATCCTTTATAGGGGGCTGCCGGTAGCAGGCTCTTTGCGGTCGAGTCCCCTTGCCACGAATGGAGCCATAGCTTACGTCATGCCGCCACTGAGGATGCTACCGATCTGGCTGCCCATAACATGGAATCAGTGGTGGAGTCTGCCAGGAAGGCGGTAGCTAAATTGATTCTGGCTGCCAAGATCTGTGCCCTGTTATCAGAGATATGAGCGTTCTGGGCCTCTTGGGTCCAGGCTAGTAAGGCTCTAGCCACATAAGATGATACCACACTTACTCTCATAGAGGTGGCTGAGAAGTCTAAACCCCTCCTCAGGGATGACTCTATTCCCCTGTCTGTGGCATCCTTGGGGAAGCAATCCCCTTCTGTGGGGAATACCGTTTGTTTTGCCAAGGAGACTGCTGCTGCATCTATCTTGGTTTTTTTTAACAAGGGCTCTTTCTTGCGAGAGAGCGAAGAGAGGGAAGTTTGGGTCTTGTTCATTCTTTGGTTCCTTTCAGGTTGTTTCCATTCCCCTAATATCAGCTTCTCAAAAGCTTTGTCTAAGGGAATCCCCATTTCCTTGCCGTGATAGGATGGCAGGTACTCTCGCTCCTCCTCTTCCTGAGAGTCGGAGGAGGCCTCTTTTAGGGGTTTCTCTACTAGTTTGAGGGTTTTGGTGACTTGAGACATGAATTCACTCCTGCATGCCAGGGGGAACTTTCTTTCTGCGTCTCTGGGATCCTGCACCTCCTGTGGAGGTGGGTCCTCAATGTCGTCCCACTCCTGCCCTGACTCATGATCTAACTCCGAGTCCAAATCTGCGGGAGAAGCCTCTCTCGCTCTTTTTGATTGTGACTCCCCCCAACTCTCCTCAGCCGAGGAGTGAGATCTAAGCAGCCTAGCCATAGAGTCCCCTGGTGGCCTTTTAGTTTTCCTTGCCTTGCTAGCGGCTTTTCCCGCCTGTGGTTGTGCGGTGGGGGGAGGGGCAGGCCTGCCGTCTCCCTTGCCCTGTAGTTCCCATAGCTGGTCCAGGGATTGCTGGATCCGTGCCATGGCTGTGGCGAGGGAAGCTACGTCCGCGGGAGGATCCCCCTGAACTGGGGCTGACTGCCCTGTTGCCCCCTCAGCTATTGCTTCCATTGTCCCTTTGAGGGTCGCACGCAGGAGAGTAGGGGTAGGAGCAAGGAGAAGCACGGGCTGCAGTGTTGCTGGAGGCCGCCGCTTGTCTCTCCAGGCCGGCGGGCAAGGTTATAGAATGCCGGGGCACTTTAGAGTAGGGGAGAGGAGGGGAATGGATTGCAGCGCTGTTGGATGGCGCCTCTCTCTCTGTCTGGGCCGGCGTGATAGGCACGTGGCCCTTCAGGGGTCTACTCGCTGTTCAGGGCTCTACTCACTGCTACCGTTGAGGGCTGCCGGGCACGTTGTGCGGCGCCTGGTCCGGTTATCAGGTGGAGGAAATGAGCTCAGACCCGTCAGGTTCCCCGGTTCCCAGGCACTTTGCGTGGCAACCCACCTTTCAAAGCTCCCTGCTTCCCGGGCACTTTGCGCGGCAACCTTAGGGAGAAGCGGGAGGGGGAGGGATGTTTTTTTTTTTTTTTAAAAAGTCCCCCGAGCCCGCTTGTGCTGCAGCTCTGGGTCTCGTGGGGGCGCGCACTGTTGTTTTCCTTTTCTTTTAACGTCCTCTTCTTTTTATTATTTAATAGGTTTTCCTTGTCTTTAATGTCCTCTTCTTCTATTTAATAGGTTTTAGAACGGCGAAGCCGAGTAACACGTCCTATCGGCCGAAGGCAGAAGATAAGACTGAGTGACTGGGGGCAGCTCCACGGATGCGCAGGAGGTTTTTCTTCTTCTGCCTCTTGTCGGCCATACGCAGAGCTACCCGTGTGGAGCACTGACGGGTCAGAAAGAGAAACCGGCCCAGAGAGAAAGATAAGTGTTGTGTAGTGCTTGTGTAACTGTGGAATTGCTGTATTGTTGCTTGTGAACCTTGTAGAGTGTATTTGTTGTTGATCGTAAGACTCCTTCCCGTGATTGCCTGTGTGTCTGAGAGTGAGTTAGTGGTGCAAATGGAGCTGAGCAATAGCCCTTCCCTTCCCTTCCCTTCCCCATGGGTTCTGCTCCCTTCCCCTTACCGGTGCACAAGTTCCTCCTGGACCAGTGTCCCTTGGGTCCCCCTCCCCCGACCTTCCCTCACCCATATCACACTTCCTTTCCTACTCCCTCCGTGGTGTGGGCCTTGCGAGCTGCGAGTGTGGGTTTGGCCCAAGGCTCCCTCCAATGCTTGGCACCCTATGATGATAGGGACCTGGTCTCTGAGAGGCCTAAAAGTCCAACTACTATCCTGACGGGCAATATCTCCTCAATAGAACCCTCCAGCGTACAGAACCAGGGCGTGTGCATGGGTGCTTGCAGCGTGTGGACGTTGGGGACCATCTTCCCTTCCCCCTTGTCCCTAGCCTAGCCCTTCCCCGATACATACCAGCAGTTTCCACTGCCCCCTCTCCTTCAAATCTCCCACCTTTCCCAAATAAGCACAGAAACTATGGATTGTGAAAAATATAACAACTTTAACAATATAAACTTTAACTTGACCTTAACTTTATTTATTGAATGCTACTGAACTTTAATTATTAAAAAAGTATAGTACATTTATTTTTTCTTCCACCTGCCCCTTTTGGGGATGGCAGGACTTGTGGAGTGACATTTTCCTCCTCCTCCCATGGATCCAGACGTGGAGGCTGTGGGGGACTGTTTGCTGGAGGCATGCTGCAGGGTTGATTACAGAGGAAACTAGGGCAGGCGGTAAATAATAATTTGAATTTATTCTTTGAATTTACCACCAAGTTTTCTTTAGGTGTGAGCGTAGGCAAGTCTACAGATTTCCTGAAATGCTCATAGATGATTGTAGCATATTTCCCTTTACCAATCCTTTGAGCTACTGTACAGTTTTTCAATAAGTTTCCTCTTCCTATAAACACAAGAGGAGAATAGCAATTATACTTCATTGTTATGGCTGCAAGACACTTTCCATTTTATTATCTATTTTAATCCATTTTAGCATAAAAGCACCCCATTTCCACCTTCTTTCCCTGGTGTTTCAGCCCTTGCCCAAATATACCAACAACCCTCTGTGATGTCTTTCACTAACCACTCCTCTGCCCACCAGCCCGCTATCCCGCCATTATACCTTTCCGAACCCACCAGCCTGCCATGGTACCTCCTGCCAACCCACTACGGTGCCGCTCCTCCCTGCCTCCTCGCCTGCCAGGGGTGCCTCTTCCCACCCTCATCCTACCATGATGCCTTTCCCCCACCCCCACCAGAGTGGTGTCCTGCCCATGGTCCTGTCATGCTGCTCTTCTCTCCTCATATCCTGCAGTGCCTTCCCACCCACTTCCCATGCATACCATTTGCATCTGGTACGGCTGTATCCTGGGGAATATCATGCTACTTGCCAGTGCTCTCCTGGACACCTGTGAACACAGTAAAGAAAAAAGCCCACATAAATAGATAGCAATAAATAGAAGCCTTTATCATGCAGCTGTGTAAATGCAGCCCCCACCCAGTCGTACTAACTTACCATAGTTGCCTGGCTTTCATTCTGAGCCACGACCATGGTGATGAAAAGGTCGTGGAAGGTGCTCCAGAGAAGGCAACAGGTTCTGAAGAGAATGCATTGGGCATGTACTGCAAACCAGGACAAGCTGGGAGAACGCATGTTTGAATTTGGCATGCGTTGGGATTTTAAGGTGGATGTTATGTGTACGCCAATGAGAGCAACTGGAGAGAGAGGCAGGAAACAGTCGCTCCTCGGAACACTCTAGGTGTTTCACCTGGGAGTCTACGGAGCTGGTGGAACTGCATGTGCATGAAGCTGCATTCAACCGAAGTGATGGGCCGCAGAAACACGGGCGCACATTTGCCTGCATAGCTGGCCCTACATGCTCCGGGACCCCACCATGAGTGAGGGCTGCGTACTCAGTGGGTGGTGGCCACAGAGCTGGTGGGGGCAAAAACCTAACAAACAGACAGGTGGACACCCACCTGGTGTGGGCAATCATCTCATCTGTTAACACCCATTGGGTTAAATCTATTGTAAACCAACATTCAAGGGGCCAAAAGACATTGGGTGCAATCCTCACCCATTAAAGTCAAATAGCTCAAAAATAGTAGGACATCAAACAGAGGAAACCTGTAAGAATCAACCACATAATGCCAGCTGCTTTTAGGTGCAATACTAAGAAATCAAGGTATACGTAACTTTTAATAAGTGCCCCCTCCTACCCTATGCTGGTGTATAGAGTACAAAACTCACTCATTTCCTTCATCACCACCAGAAAAAGTAAAACTTTAAACAAAAGGTTTCTGCTCCTCTGCCTGCTCCAACAAGAGAGAACTATGAACAGTGCAGGAGAAATATGAAATTACATATATTCCTTGCTCTATGGGAGCACTCTAGTTTCAAACAGCATCAGCTTAGCAAGGCAAACCCCCACAGACTTCATGGGCCATAGCAGCAAGTTTGGTGTTAATTTATCTTTAATGTTAAGAACTTCAGAGAGAATCACACTGAACACTTTAAACATAATTTCTGCCTGACCTCTTGTCCTCTTGGTTTCCATAAATGAACTCGCCGGCTATGCAGGCGCCAGGCAGCCTGCCAGGGAAACCTGTTAGTATTATCACTTACAAAGGGGACATTTCCCCCCTGCATCTGTAGGGAACTTATTAAAAACAATCTGGAACAAGCAGCAAAGAATGGATCCCCTGTTTGCCTTGCAGTGCAGACAGATCAGAAGTCTATCGTCACTCCATACAATAGGGTTAATTTTTTTTATTTTCCAGTACTGAGCTAGATCAAGGAAAATTGTTACCCACATAAAGCATAAAGTTTCCCCCCTCCCTGCTTTAGTAAATCTGCTATATTAAGTGTTCAGTATACATACTTCTCTTGTGACTTTTTAATCACCCAAAGCGGCTTTGGTGGATACAGTTACAAAGTCCTAAAGAGACACAATTAGGCTAATCATTTTTACCTTATAGTACTAGCCTGATATTTGGTTATTAAAATGAAAGAATTTTAAAATTCAAATTTATTCTTCACGTTCTTTCCATTTAAGAGATAATTAATGAAATCATGTGACTAATAGTGGCTCGCATTTGGCACAACTTGGAAACTGCCAGTTTGGGTACAGAGTCAGAGTTTGGAGAGGCCCAGTCCTGTCCGGTTTTGCTTGGATCAGCTTCAATTAGTCTTGCCGACTGATGCAGAGGATGTGCTTGGAGTGGTGTGGACAACCAGTTGTGAATTAGATTCATGCCCATCCTGGCTGGTGAAAGCTAGCCGGGAGACTTTGGGGCTGTTGCTGGCGGAGGTCGTCAATGCCTCCCTTTAGGAGGGCAGGGTGCCTGATGGCCTCAAAATCACAGTTGTCCTACCCCTGCTCAAGAAAGCATTTCTTGATGTTGACTCCCCTGCCAGCTATCCTCACATCTCTAATTTCCCCTTTTTAGGGAAGATTATTGAACGGATGGTCACCTCACAGCTTCAGGTACATTTTGATGCTATTAGATTCCTGGACCTATCTCAGTCAGGATTTCGTTCTGAGCATGTCAGCGAGACTATGCTTATGGCTTTGGTTGACTATCTCCGCTTGGAAATTGACTGGGGCAACTGTAACCTGTTGATTCTGTAGCCTGTAGATCTTTTGGCAGCCTTTGATACAGTTGAGCATGGGGTTTTGTTGACACAGCTGTGGGACCTGACGGGTTCATGGGACAGCTCGTGAGTGGTTCTGCTCTTTCCTGTCTGGGAGAACCCAGAGGGTGACAATGGGCTGTAGCTCATCATCCCCTCGGGAGCTCCCTTGTGGGGTCCCGCAGCATTCCATCTTGTCTCCACTCCTGTTCATTGTGTACCTGAGGCCCCTGGGCAAGGTTGTACAGAGATTTGGAGTCAAGTGCCATCCGTGTACTGATGACACTCAACTCTCTCTCTCTTTTTTCATCTGACACAGGTTCTGCAGTCTTGGTGCTTACCCAGTGCCTGGCTGCCGTTGGGGACTGGATGCGGGTGAGTCGATTGAAGCTGAATCCAGACAAGACTGAAGTGCTGTTGATTGGCCAATCTTGTGACTTGGGGGATATAGGGACCCCCATTATAGATGGGGTCCAGTCTCCTTCGGTCCCTCAGGTTCAGTGTCTTGGGGTGCTTTTGGACCCATTGCTGTGCCTCGATCGCCAGGTGATGGCAGCGGCCAGGAGTGCTTTTCACCAATTACATCTGGTGAGAAGACTTGGATCTTTTTTAAAATCAGATTTGGACTTGGCCACCATCATCCATGTCTTTGTAACCTTGAGGCTAGACCACTGCAATGCACTCTACATGGAGCTGCCTTGATGATTGTTCGGAAGCGGCAACTGGTGCAGAATGCAGCAGCTCATCTTCTGTTGGGGGCGGGTCACCAGGAGCACATTACACTAATGCTCCACAATCTGCACTGGCTACCAATAGCTTTCCGAGCACAATTCAAGGTGCTGGTTTTGATCTATAAAGCTCTAAATGCACCAAGTATCTGAAAGACCGTCTCTTCCCTTATGTCTCATCATGGCTTCTGAGGTCAGCCAGGAGCGCTCTCTTGAGTATACCATCTCCGCATGAAGTTTCTACAACAAGGGCACGCAGAGAGGCAGTCTCAGTGGTTGCCCCTGAGGTGGAAAATTACAGACTGAAGAGGTTATCCCAGTTCAAATAAACAGCAAGACTGCTTTATTCTGCAAAATGTGCTGGGACCTTGCAGATGGCCATATTGAAACATTCAAACAGATAGCAGAAGTCAGGAGATCATGCTCTAAGCAGGATTTCTCCTCAGCAACTAGCACAGGACCAATCATCATGAAGTTAAAGTATGTGTAATCTTTTTTACTGCACAGCTGTGAGATTTGTAGAAGTATGTAATTCTTTGTAATGTGCAGAAGCGAATGTCCCTGCTTGAGGGTATATATGCTGTACCCCATTTCCAACATCTCATCTCAGACTCCCTTTGTGTAACTGAGATCCACAGCGCTGTGTATATTTTCATTACTTTGTTTGTTATTAATCAATTTGGAATAAACTAATTCTTGGATCCAAAGCAGCCTCCACTCTTCAATCTGGGGGGGGGGGGGGATATTTTTCCCCAACACCCCACAATTATGGAACTCTTCCCCCCTTCGAAATATATCTAAGGCCGAGCCTGCTCATCTTCTGGAAACAATGCAAGTCCTTTTTGTTTGTCCACACATTTAGCAGGCAGAGATAGTGGGAAGGTTGTAGGGGGTTAAAGGGGATTTTTAGCTGTTTTTATATGCTGTAAGCTGCCCTGAGGAATGGGCCTCATTGGAACGGGCAGCATAAACATTTGAATAAAGTATAGAAATAAATCAACTTTCAGGCTTGCGTGTGCTAGCACAATGCGGAAATGCTTGAATTGCAAACAATACTAGGGAACATTGTAAAGTTCAGTTTTGCAAAACTGAATGTTTGGGTCCTAATTTGACATGACAGTGCCCCTTCACATTTTCCTAAAATGTTAATCTCCGAGCTAGTGATACTATGGTCCTGTGTGAAGCAGACAAATTTCCCATAAGTGGACCCCTACATACAACTTAAATGGATGTGGAAAGATGATGATTTCATCTGCAAATTCTCCAAGACCAACCTTTCCACTCCATGAAAATGGAGTGTCAAGGTAGCCAACTACACACCTTTGCTTCCGATTTTATTTAGTTGCACTGTAATCAATTTTAAGGTATGAAAAACATGAGACAAATAATTACCTAACACTCAGTTCCACATCCGATACCTATCTAGCAGTGGCTAACAAAGCCCAGTCTCTAACAGAGATGACAGTATACACCAAAGCTGGAGTAGATGTTTCTCAGTTTTGAGTTGAGACAAGCATCACTGTCGCAAAATTCAATGATGTTTCATTAACCAATATTTTAGTGACTCCTAACAGCCTCTCTGCCTTGGTTTCTGTAGAGCTGCTCGTTTCCTCCTCCCCTCCCTTTTCTGGGTAGATCAGTAAATTCTTATCGTGTGCTCCTTGAATAGTGACTGCATAGGAATTTGCCACCTCACCATGATTTTAATCTTCTTGTGAACAGACCATGGAAATGCAGAAAGCTAAAAGGTTGTACTCACTCTCATAAGGGTGACAATTTCATCCATATAGGGTCGAATATGACTTCTCACAAAGGACACCAACATTCCTAGCTGCTGGAACAGGAACTGAAAGGAAGGAAAGGATCATGCTAAGTGTGGGGCAACCCAGGCCAGATCTGTTTTCAAAGGCCTATTTGCAAGCTCATTCCAAAACAAACATGCACAGCTAACTGTATGCTACAAGTCAGGGGCTAAACTTTCTTTCAATTACCTACAGCCAATCTCTGCATTTAGAGCTATTACTGTGCATGTTTACTATCTTAGATTTCCATGCACAAAAAGGTATTCAGACATCAATGTTGTTCAGATTTCTTATTTAAGATTTTTTTATCCCCCACTATCCCTTAGGCTCACGGTGGCTTACAACTCTTTAACTTATTAACTGTAACATTAACTATGTCTATGAGTCACAGGTAACTATGGAGCCTGCCATGACATCATGGGAGTAATTATCATGGAGGACATGTCCCCCACAAAATTCCTCCCCCTGCAGTTCTCGAGATATATAAAGAGATACCTAACTGAGTCAGACCAACAGTCCATCTTAGCCCAGTATCACAACCTGACATGGCAACAGGGTTTCAAATCTGGGTCTCCAGCAGAGGCCTCATCCAGGGGTGTGCTACCAGAGATCCTGAATCGGAGATGCCGGGGATTGACCTTGGGACCTTATACATGCAACACATGCGCTCTACCACTTGAGCCATGGCCCACCTCCATATGAAGGGCAGAGCTTCTGTGGGTCAGCATCCCCTAAAGATTTTAGCTCAAGGTTACTCCCATGAATGCCACGTGACTTCCCAAACTCAAATTTGGAGGCTGTTTCTGAAAATATAGCCCCTGACCTCTTTCCCCTTGCCCACCAACCAAACTCACCCAGATTTCAAGATCTGGTTCCATATTCTCTCCTTGTCTGGACGTAATTGCAAGGAGAGAGAATTCAGTACTTGCCAATGAGTAAGAGATGGCTAGCTGTATCCTTGAAGTATTGTGTTCTAGACAACTTCACTGCATATTTGTCATGCTTCTTTCATGATTCATTCTGATCCAGTGACATAATCAAGTGACACAATCAAGTGCACCCATTCACTACACTGTTTTATTATTACTGTGACATGATCTAAAGATATTGCTCAGATCCCCTTGTCCACTGATATTTATAAAAACAAGATTTTTATTTTCTACTAGATTTCACCCCACCCCCAAGATTGTGCTGTAGCTTGCAACATACGCGTGAACAAATGATGTGACACAATGGGGTTGAGGTTCTACTAAGGTAAATAGAACACACAACCCCAGCTCAGAATAATTAAGTCTGGTTGTTGTGAAAATCAGTAGGCAGACATGGGGGAAACGATCCTGCATCTGACTGTGGCAACAAATATGCATTTGCTGAAAAACACAACCTTGAGCTCCAGTGGTGCTGCCTTGGCTTGGAGTTGCGAAAAGATGTTTAACTACAATATAAGGAACTGCCTCGCTTGTGTTTAAATGTCACGTGTACCCACCTCAGCTCTTCTCCCCAGTACACTGTCACCATCTTCTTTTACCTGAAAATTTTTAAAGAGAGTGTGCACAACTGCATAGCTTTCAAGCAAGTTAAAGCAGTATGGTTCAGGCACCTAGAGTGCCAGATTTTTTCCTCTAAATCCATGTAATATTTCATACTGGAAAAGAATAGCCAGTGGTGACTGTGGTAACAGTGGGGTTGAGGTTCTACTAAGGTAAATAGAACACACAACCCCAGTAGCTCATGCAATCCCTCACCCACCCTCCTACCAGTACCTACACAATGCAGAGCTAGACACAGCCATTTTGGGAAAGATGCAGCTTAAGCCCATTTTGTCCTGAGGCAATTTTCCATTTAATTAAAAACTGCTAGCTAATAGCAGAAGAGCTGCTTTGGAATCATTGCCCACACTGCAAAGAGTGACAGCCAATTGTGATAAGTCAAATTCTCCCTCAGAAGGCAATAAAAACACATGACTGTTGCAGAGGCTTAAAGGCTGCAAAAGGGCATAAGCAGGAAGGTTGAAGAGGCTTTTTCTGAGCAGGGATGGTTTGACAAGGAAGCAAAACAAGGGACTGGCCATTTAAGGAAGATACTGGGTAGCAGCGGTTTCAATTGAGAAGCACAAGAGTGGTAGCTGCATGATATTTTGAAAAATGCCCTTGTAAGACACAAAGCAGAGCTGATACCTCACTTCTGCAGCATGCTCAGCATCACCACACTGAACACAGGAATGCCAAAGCTAGAGGCATATTGTTTTTGCAATGAATTCTTGTTTTGGAGGAGGGAGGAGGGTTGGGGACAATCTACTGGCTTACTCACCTCTCGGATAGCACCATCACAAACCCGAATTACATTGAGGAATGTTGGCATGACCTGGGTAAGGAACTGCACGCACTTCAGTCCAAGTGATTTGAAAATAAAGGTTATGGCTTGGACGACCATCGTGTGGTGGTGGGACAGGGACTGGTCCCTGAAGATCCTCATCAGAGCTACCATGGAGACAGCAGGATAGAACTCATCCAGTGGGAGGTTCCCCATGTTCACTAGCATCTCACTGGTACTGTAGTCAGCTGAGACAGCAAGAAAGAACAGAGTTCATTACATGTTCACACACCAAGGACTCAACCGTTAGAGCAGCCCCTCCACATACTTGGCAAGGGGCATGGACCGGTGGGCATTGGACTCAGGATCCCCCCCACCCCCCAAAAGAAGAGGGAGCAAGAATCGGGCCCAGCCACCATGGAACCTAGGAAAAGGGAGTTCACCCAGGTGGATACCAGCCTGATCCAGGAAGGAGGTGATTAAGGGGAGATAGCCCTCAGTAGGTACGGGACCATTAAGAAAGGTTGTTCTCCCTGTTTTGAGAAACCACTGGTTAATAGAACCCAGGATAGCAACAGTCTCAAAGACATGGAATATTAGTATCCCCTACCCCACCCACAAGCACAGAAACCCAGGTGAAGCCATTAACCTTGGGTCCCTCTCACAACTCCTCCCAGCTCCTTTCCTTTTGTCCCACTTAGACACCCACCCAGAGTCCCTTTTGTCCCATGGCTCCCAAATGCATATTCCCTTTGTCCTCCCTGTGTGTCTTTTGTAACACCCTTGAGCCTATCCCAAATTTTTTATCCTGAACCCTATAACTGCCCCTCGCTTCCCCCATGCAAACTGAGAAGCTTTGGATATGGACACGTGCAGGCTACTCTGGGCGTGTCTGTGTCTCGAAGGGTCTCCCAGACCTTGGTCTGCCCCTTCCCTTCCAACCCCAACTTCGCTGGATCCACGGGTCGCCTGTCCCCTCTGCGACAGGAAAGGAGAGGTAACCCACAGGTCCAGACTTTCTCTCTCTAGCTCTCGCTCTCCCTTTTGCTGTATCCCCACTGGATCTCCCTTCCCTCGCTCCCCCCCCTTTTTTCGTTGTACTTTCGTTTTCCTCGCCGCCGCTTGTGTTTTACCTTTGAGCCTCCAGCCAGACCGGGGCGGTGTTTCCCTATGTTATCTATGTACTTAAATAAACCTTTTCAGTTTTTTTATTGGATATTTGTCTCCTTCCCTTTCTCCACTTTTGGGGAGGGTAACGTAAACTGTCTGAATCGTGCATCTGTCCTTGGACTGATCCTTGGGACACGCAGGGACCCCGCCCTGAAGTGAAGGTATGGTAGATATTGGGGTACCCACCCCCCAATAGTCACGAGTGGAAGGGGGTTCTCCTGTTAACACAACAGTTACATGTTTGCACACACAATATAACCTTCAGTTAATGGGAAAAGCAGGCCATTCACATTAACAACAAGCTCAGAAGAAGGGAATACAGTTAATAGAAATGTAAAGCCTGAGACTGGAAATTTATCTAAAAGACAGACACATCACTGATAAATTCTTCATTGTGGAGCAGCTTGGAGGTTTTCAGTAATGTTAAAGACATGCCAGAAGTGATCCAGGGATGATCGACCAGAGTCTGGACTTCTCCCCAACCCCAGCGTTCTATGCAAAGGCAGAATCCTCAATGCATGACTTAAAATTTGGCACTGCCCCCACAACCGGTCTGATCTACCAAGCGCTGATGTCTCCTTGTTGATGCTCTGACTACAGAGGCAGCCCTGGGATTCTTGGGACAGGAACTGGTGTAGGAGGGAGAGGTGGTTAATGTTTCCACAGCAGTGATTTTGGCTGCACCTTGGAATTGCTCAAAACTCATTCACAAGGCGATATAGGTCAGAGATGTGTCACCGAGAAGACACAGCAGCACGCAGCCAGTAGCAGAACAGTAAGAACATAGGAAGGGCCATTTACCAATGGTCTATCCAGCTCAGAGTTCTGTGTCTGACAGTGGCCAGTCTCAGGTGACTCAGAGGAGTACTCAGCAGGTTACAACAGTACAATCTATTTCCTGTCATCCTCCCCCAGCTTCCGACAATCAAGGGTCTTTGTATCCCTGACCAACCCAACTAGTAGCCCTTAATAGATCTGGCTTTCAAAAACTCATCCAGTCGCTTTTTGAAGCCTGCTATGCTATTGGCCTATACAACATTCTCCAGCAATGAGTTCCCCAATCATATTGTACATTGGGTGAAAAAGTACTTCTTTTTATTTGTTTTAAATCGGTTCTCTGTTAACTTTATGGCGTGACCCCTGGTTATATTGTTTTTAGAGTGACCCCTGGTTATATTGTTTTTAGAAAGGGTAAATAGCTCCTATTTACCTGTTCCACACTTTTCATGATCTTGTAAACTTCTATCATGTCCCCTCTCAGTTGTCACTTCTCCAAGCTAAATAGCCTAACCTATTGAGCCTTTCCTCATATGGAAGTCTTAGCCACCTATGCCTTGGATCATTTTTGTTGCCCTTCTCTGCACGTGTAGTGCTATCAGGGAACAAGAAAAATAGTAAAAGCAAGACTATCCCGGCTCAGTATGGAAATTACTGAGTTCCTCAATGAACTCCAAGACTTGTAAAGGTGGGTCGAGTCTTGGCTTCCAAAAAATGCCAGACCCAACCTACAAGCCTTTTTCAAGATGCATGGTTGACCAAACCATTAGGCAAAACTTGCAGACTTTTCCTGTGTCTGTCTATCTTCCATGTTTCTTTCAGCAAGGGGAGACCACTGGCCCCATAAAGCCGAATGTCAAGGCTAACGTGCAGCATTAGCTCTTGTGACTATGGCCCATTATTATTAATCATCATTTCTACAGCACTTTCCGTGTCCAAAGTGCTTTGCAATCCTTATCTAAATTCACGATCAAAGCAATTCAGTGCAGGAAGTCATTATTATTCCCATTTCACAGATGGAGAGCAAAGGCTGAGACACAGTGACATGCCCAAGACCATCCAGCGAGTTCATGGCCAAGACAGGATTTGAACCCTGGTCTCCAAGATCCAAGCCCAACACCTTATTCACTAGGCCAACACTGGCTCTCTGGCCTAGTTACAGGTGATTCCTCTCAAGGCAATTCTTCAGCACAACAGCAAACCTAAAAGCAGAGTAGCACACAGACAGAATCTGGATCTTGGATTACAAGTTACACAGACATCTCTGCTGCTCATCCTTTATAGCTGTCCAACAGGAAGCTAAGATCCTACAGTAATTTTACCAAGAAAATGGGGATAACCCTGGCATCCTGGCCAGCATATCAAACACTTTCTAGCAGCCAAGGCTGTGCATGAGACACAGCCAAGGCTGAGCATAGAACACCTGCCACATCTGCCTCCACATATAGACATACTGCAGTGACTGATTTGCTTTGTAAAAGGCTTTGAGAAACTTGGAGCATAAGGAGGTATTGTACCTTTCTGCAGCATTTATTCAATATTCTGAAGCACAATACTCTCCTGGATATAAGCTACAGTTGATCAGTTACCTCTTTTTATCAAGAAGAGAAGAATTGAATTTTTTTTATTCTATCACCTTTTCCCCCCACTTTTAAGGAATAGGGGTGGTTTTAGACGTGAGGTTGGGCACGGCCCATGCAACGACACCAGACCAGGGTAAAGGCCATCACAATGACATTTGATAACCCACTGACACTGTCACGGTCTGAAGCGCTTCCTCACAGCCACAGCAGCCTCGTAGCAGGGAGGAAGGGAGGCAGGCCACTCGGAGCACGTACATCACCTCAACTTGCCATCATGCTTCTTTGGCGGCCTGGAAGGCCATGACCCTGGGTGATGGGTCCCACCACAGTGGACCATGGCAGGCCTGTCACATGCGAAGACACCCTAGGTTAGAGCAGGGGTGGGGAACCTCCAGCCCATGGCTGTGTTTTTATTAGGCCCCTTTCCAATTCCTGGATCAAACTTCTGGATCCAGTCCCTACCCACAAGCACTAAAAGAATGATTTCAGCGGAGGGAAGCCAAGATGAGAGCATGAACTCAAGGATAGGAGATGGATCCATGATCTAGATCTCTCTTCTCCCACCTGGAGCACACCCCTTAATCATCTCCACCCCCAACTCTGTTCCCGGCTCACAGAGCTTGTACTAATTTTCGAAGTGGCCCACGGGAGGGGAAAATGTTTCCCATTCCTGGGTTAAAAGAAATATCAAGAATAAAGCCACTGACTTTGGTGGAGCTATTTGGGATTCAAACCAATATTAAGGGCCAATATGCAGGAATATCAAATAAGCTTGGATTCAACACCTGAAATTCTATCCCTTTTTGGATCTTAAAATCTTTTCAGTGGCTGACTGTGCACATCTAACTACTTCCTTAATAGATGTTAATTGTAAGTGACATTTGTAAGTGGCTAAGTCCACAGAGAAACATACAAGCAAATCAGTTATAATCACATCTGGAGAGACCAATAATTTATTTTAATTATTCTGGCTCCCTTCTCTCCTTTTGCTTATGCTGAAACCCTTGCATTCCCACCACACAAAAGCAGTTTCACAAAGAAGCTGGTGGAGCTCTTTGCTGCTTTCCAGAATTCTACGTTGACAGAGCTTAGAAGGCTCGTTTAAGGGATTTAAATCTCCCAACACAATTTATTGCGCTCCACCAGACGCTATACTTTTAACAGCTGAAAGTGCTAGCAAAACTCCTGCCAAAGAACAAGGGACAAGCAGGTGTGCTGGTTTCATTTGAACAAACACCTGGTGAACAGCTGCATGCCCACATCCCAACACCACCAAGCTGCTTAGTACAATTACCCTCCGTTCCGGAAATGGTTACACAACAGGGGGTAACTGCAGGAGAGTGCGACACATATTAGTTGCTTTTAGACAGACCGCAGCTCTGGTTCTGCCAGTGCCAGCCTGCTTCACCCTCAGGTGGCCAGTTCATTTAGAAGAGCCCCGCCAGATGTGGGAGAGGAGTAAGCCCACTTGTGGTGCTCTGGAACATCCCAGAGCATTGCCTGTGGAGCAGGCCGGCCAAACCCAGGACACTGGCCTGAAGCGGAGTTGCTGTCTGTCTGCTTGGCAGACCCATGCTACAGCTGTTTTCAACGGTTCGCTGCCCTGGGAAATAGTATAGAGTTGCGGGAGCCAGCCCAGAGCATTGGGCAATTTGCCTACAACTCTACAATTTGCAGGGAGAAGGGGATGCCACACGGGCAGACAGCAGGCCACAGAAACCACCAGGTCCATCTAAAAACAGACCCAGGTGAGGCTGCAAGCGAGTGGATGCAGGGGTGCTTCCCTGGAGCAGCTCCGGGGGCAGGCAGACTCTGCGTCCATCTGTTTACACCCACTGGTAGAGCTTTATCCTGAGACATTCAATATACCTTACTCCAGAGAATGTTGGAGGCAAACTTACTGGAGTCCTTATCCTCAGGAGAGTTTAGCACACTCTTTTGGCACCTATTTGTGAAAAGGAGCTTTTTGGATGGTTTCAGAGAGCTTGACCTAAGTGCTGCGTTCTCCCTGTTCCAAGGGAAAGGTGCCGTGTTCTCCCTATGTGAGCAACCCTAACCAAGCTCACAACTGAACAAAATTTCTTCAAAAAGGGACATCAACTTCAAAAGTCACAATTCCTCTCTCCAGTTTTTTTTTAATGTATTATTGCTATGCAAGAGAAAAGAATTCTAATTTTATTTTTGTGCTGGGTTTTAGTCAGATTTACCCTACACACTCACTTTCCTCTGTTTGTTCTAGCACTCTGCAAAGTAACCAGGCTGGGAAAATAATTTAAACCAAATTAAAAAATGCAACTTGAAACCCACAAAAACTGGCAGGGAGGCTTGGGGGCAGGTGTGAAGACTGGAATTGCTCATAACTCACAAAATTTCAAGTGCCACTTTCAATTTTAATCATTTAAGAGAGAACCTGATACAGAACCCTCAATATTATTTTCTATTTCAGTTCTAATAAATAAATAAATACTTGGTACTTTGGGCTTCTCATTCATAGCATTTCACATTTTCATTCAAAGAAATGAAAGTGCTTTTCATTCAGAGCACTTCACAAATACAGGTCAGTATATTAATTCCTGTTTAACTAAAGGGGAAACGAGACAGAAAGAAGTTAAACGTGTTGCTTCAAATCTCTCAATGGCAGAGCTGGGAAAGGATTTCCTGATGCCAAGCTCCATACCCCCGATCGCTGCCTTCCTAAAACTTCCAGGATTTTTCTCAAAAGTGAAAATACTCATTCCGATTAAACCTCACAAAATTATAGACACATTCTTGGGTAGGCTACAGTTCTAGGACTCTAACCCATCCCTCAGCCTTGGCTGGTCCAGAAAGGTGCGTTGTTTCAACACTTAACTTGTAGGATAGAACGTAAAGAACAAGGTTCCTTTAAAACAGAGGTGTCCTTCCTTGGAGCCACTTTGAAAATGACTACAAGCTCCGAGGGCCACAGAAACGTTGGGGGCAGAGGTAATTAAGGGGTGCACTCAGGAAGAGGAGGGTTAGGATTATAGCTCTGTGCCATGGATCTGTCCTCATTTCTGCTCCCTTACCCTGGGCTCAGTACCTCAGCGCCTGGGGGTAAGAACTGGATCCATGGGCCAGATCCAGACACTGGGAAAGGGCCATATAAAAGCTAGCCATGGGCTGCATTTGGCCCCTGGGTTCAAGGTTCCTCAACCCTGCTTTAAAACAAAGCATAAGGCAGGATGTACCCTCTTCTCCCAGTTTCCATCTACTTACAAGAATCCTGGCTGGATTTAGATTCGGATAGGCTGACAGCTGAAGCATCTCGTGACTGATCAATCATGCCAATGTTCACTTTATGCTTGTATGGGTCCAAAGCTCCCAACAGCCCTAGCACACGGATAGCCTGGCAAAGAGGGGAAAAAACAAACAAACAAGAATTAACAGACATCACCACCAAGGCAAAACCCACGACGTTAAAAGAAGCTTGAAAGCAGGGATTATGGAGGGCCACTTAGACACAAGGACAACAGAATACTATAAAGCTAAAGGAGTTGTTTTCTTCCAATTCATTTTTAATGTGCTGCTTAAATATATTTAATTCTCAGCTGCATGGCAGAACTGCCTATTCCAGTGCAAATCCTAACATTATAACACCCACAGATGGTTTTCCATTCATTATATCAGTGGCTGATTCAGAGGCTGATAGGCCTGCCTTCCTTCACCCCTTCACATAAGTACTCAGTGGGGTCTGCTTTTGGAAAGTCACCACCTACCTCTCTGCGAGTGCCCTGGTTCTGCTCGGTCTTTAAGAAGTTCAGTAACACCTCCAGGAGAGTGGGGTATTTCCTGTAGGGTTCCACTACATACCCAGTGCTGGCTACCAGTTGCCCCAGTGTCCAGAGAGCCACCTGGAATAGAGACATACCAACAGAAGGGATTAGCTCTTAGCCAGTCAGGAAAGCAAGGGAAGTTACTACCTGATTAGCTCCTATTCAAATGATTCATCTTTCTATAAAAACTTTTTAAATGTCTTATGGCCAGACCACTTTTTGTGGCCATGATAAAAAGGGGTCACTTTGCTAAGACAAGCTGAGAAGTCTACTGATGTAAGGCAGTGAACAGCTCTTTGGATTAGATGAACACATCCTTCCAGGATATGTGGGGGTCTCCGTCATGTTGTTCGTGGTCAGCTTCCATGCAGTACTGAGCAAATTTCAGTGGTTTCCACGTACGCGTATTGCCTTCTTTAACTCGTGGTAAAGCACTCAATTCAGGAGCACAAGAGGCACCTCAATTTCCACCCAAGGATTCAAGAAAAGATTTATTTATTTTTTTCCAACATTTATATCCCACCTCTCCTGCCTAAGCAGTTCAAGGCACCTTATAAAAATAAAATGTTTAAAAATATATAAAATACATAAAACGGAGGCATAAAAGAAAATGAAAAAAACATCCATGGGGTGGAGGAATGCCTGAGATTGGCAGCCTGGGACCACTGGGGTGTGCTTCCCCACCCCCATTTCTGCCTTCCAGCTGGGATAGGGGGAAAGTAAAATTGACAACCCTGGATCTGGGAGTGGTGGGGACTCCCCAACGCTGTTGACATGGGACGCACTCCTCCCCCACCCCCCACCTGCTACGTGGTGGGGGAGGATGCCTGAAGCTGGCAACCCTAGATTCAGGAGCACTAGGGACTCCCCAGCAGATTATGGCTGTGATCAACAAACCACTTACTCTGGAGCAGTCCCATTGAAGCCCATAGGCCCAAGGCAGCCTAGAGAGAGAGTGATTGCTGTGTTCATCCCAAATATAAGAAATGGAGACAAAATAGCTCAGATGCTACCTTTTATTGGATCAACTTCTATTGGTGAAAGTATACAAGTTTTCAGCTGCACAGGACCCTTCCTTGGGCAAGTTAAAGGTGTGAAAAAGCAAGTAAGAAAGCCTGAGGAAGGGCCTTGGGAGCTTGCATACTCTCACCAATAGATGTTAGTCTTTTTAAAAAAAAAAAAAAAAAGTGCATCCAAACTACTTTGGGTGCTTTCAGAAGTGACGGTGCTCACTGCTGCCACAAACTTACCCAGGTGGTGGTGATTACCATCACTCGGTCGGGGTCCAGGCCAGCTGCCAAACAACCGTGACGGCAGCCCAGCTGGGGAGGGGGCGGGGAGACGTACGAACATGCGTCTGCCCAGCCCCATGCAGCAGACTGACCTCCTGGCAGACGGGCAGCCAATGATGGCTGCCATGGTGCCCAGCCCACCCTGCCACCCCAGACTGCAGTAAGTAAAGTGGGATTTCAGACGTGAAAGCCCGCTTTACTCGAGGTCCGGCAGTTGGATCCCAACTGGGGGGGCGGCGCTAGCCTGGGCTGTGACGAGGGGGATTTCTACACCGCCCACCCCACCCCGCCCAATGGTCAGGACGGGTTAAACCATGCCACCGTCACATCTGAAAACACCCCTTGTCTCCAACCCAAGGCAGGTTGACATTTTAAGCTAAAGGTAGTTTTGGTAACTCTGATGACACATGGGGACATTTTATTGTGCAATTCTTGCCAAAGACAAGAGCATGTTTAACGCAAGCATCATATGCTCACCTGTCTTTTCGCTAGCAAAGATGAGTCCTGGAGCATGTCCATGATTATAATAAAAAGCTCATCTACCCACTTCATCATCTCAAGCCCACTGACCTGTGAAAGACAGGAGGAAAAAAATATGGCCATTGCTAAGAATTGCTGGAGTACCGGTCTTGAGTGGCAATGACAATACTGTCAAGTGAAGCAGCAGCACCCTTACCTGAGCCAGCTCGCCTATAGTAGCCAGGACATTATTAATCACCCCTGGATTTGGATCTGGATCAGGGTCTTTCAGCTTCGCAATCAATGCCTGTTTAACATACAAACAAGTTATACTCAATAAAGGAATCTCTCCTTCCCCCACAGCGAGCGCTCAATTCCCCATCTCTTGCACTAGGGATGCAGACCGACACATATTCCATATAAGACACCTATAGACAGCAATGCAGACATTTCCATGGGTCACAAAAAACGCTATGTGCTTTATATACATACGATTTCTTGTACATCTAGTGGATATTTGGCCCTCACATGCTCAGGATTATAGCACAGGCCAGACTCCAAACTTTACTAGGAACATACCCATGTGCTTAAAGATCTTTCTATACTAAAAGTCAGCAGGAGTCTTATGGAGGATATACCTTGAGGATGGGCTCCATATATGGGCGAATGAGTCGTGGGGCATTGGAGACCAGGTGACCCAACATCCTGGCACTCTGTTCTTTAATTCTGCCAACGCCACTGTGCTCCAGCTCTGTCAGGATCTGCAGGAAGGGAAAACAGGTGCATTAGAACAGAATAAAGCAGGGAGGAGCGCTGATGTCTTTTTTAACAATTGGTGGTAAATGATTGAAAAGAATAAGCTATACTTCCCCCCCCCCCCCCCCTCCCCCCTGCCCAACTGTGTTACAGTCACAGCTCTAGTGATAAAATGAGAAAGTAACTGAGAGACAACAAGCTGTAGAAGTTGAATCCTACACCTGGAAAAGTAAAAATTCTCAGGTGTACAGAGTATGTCCACCCAGCTAAAAATATAAGTACATTTGAGAAAGTTAATGATTTCTTAGCCATGTTTGGTTAAAGTCCTGTAGGATCTAGACCCTACAAACTTGTAGTGCAATGAAGCAGTGCCCTTATCCGCTCCTGCACTGCAATTCCAGCTGTTCAGGTGAGTGGCAAGAAGTGGAGCACCATGCACTTTGTTACAAGCTTGGATTCCAGTGTGAGCCTAGCACTTCTGCTACCTGCTGTTCAGGTGAGTGGCAGGAAACAGGAACACCATGCATTTCACTGGAAAATTGGAGGGTATTTTAATCATACACTGCCAAGAAATCATTAAGTTATTCAAAGCTACTGATATATTTAACTGGAGGGTAAAACTTACACTGCCTCATTTGCAGCAATGTAGATTTTGGTTAAATATTTGGAAAAACTTCCTAACTAAAAACGGTTGGGCAATGGAATAGGTAGCCCAGGGAGGCTGTGGAATTTCCTTCCTTGGTTGTTTTCAAAACCCAGCAAGGCAGGCATCTGTCTGTGATGCTGTAGGCAGAAGATACCACGCCTTGGACTAGATGACCCTTGATGTACCTTCCAAACCATAACATTCTATTATTTAACTCTGCATAAGTTGAATTTCCACAGAAGTCTCACAAAGCACAACATCAGATCACAGCCAACCCCATGTCTAATAATAAGGCACAGTCCCCAAAGGCAATGCTTTACCACAACTGGTAGAGGGCCACCCTGTTCAAGATGGGAATGCTGCATGCTGGGACCTAGCATCTTCTTGTTCCTAATATAAAGGGTGCGGTGACTGAAGGGTTTGCAGCAGAATTCTGAAAGGCCACACTCTGCCACGCACAACATAATCACTAGCCAGTGCATTGAGCTGGTGAAGGAGCATCCCTTCAGGAAGGGGATCTGCTGCTGTGCTAGGACTGGAGAGATCTATGTTCTTTACACCATTAATACCTGATCCCCACCTCCATCCCGATCCCCGTTACCTGTATTAACATTTTGCGCAAGAAAGGCATGACGAAGGCAGGGTTCATGCTGCTCAGCCGGCCCACGGTGCAGATGGCTAATTCACGGATTTCAAACACCTGGTCATTCAGAGCCACAAAGAGCGCTTGCAAATTCTCCGCCTGGGCAAGGTGGGCATCAAATCGCTCATCCAGGGAGGCCAGCACGCAGTAACGGATGTCAGGGTCTGCAAGACCATGTTTCCTTGGCTTTATTCATGTGGCACTGGAGTTCTTTACACAGTTGCTAGTCTTGGCTTACTGCCACTCAAAAACCTTGGAGCACATGGCCTGCTGAAAGAGTCTTGAAGAATTTACCCTTGGAAGGTACCGTACTGACCACACCAATTGTCTCTTGAGGAAGCATGACCAGAAACATTTTAGAGCAACAACAAGCCAATCTCAGGTGACCACTTAGCAATTAGTCAAATTCATGCAATGAAAAGCGGAAAAGTGAGGGGGAGAGGGGTGTTACAAAACAAGCCCCTCCCATTCTGAGCCACAAGAATGGAGAAGGCAGCATGGGATACGAGAGTGCTCATGTGAGAAACCAATAATTTGGGTGTGGATTTCTAGAGCTGTTTCCTGGGGGGAAGAGTTATAGTGGTATTACTCATCTATTTTTCAGAGTGGAACGGATTTTAAAAAGAACGTTACTTTGTGGGTCAAATAGTACATTTGCATAGGTCTGCTCAAAATTAAACGTGCAGATTTGTGGGTGTTGGGAATGAGCTGATGGGGGACACATAGGTGCTTAATAGGCAAGAAAAGAGGCAGAGAAAGAGGCAGGGCAAAAAGGGATGGAGTGCAAAGGAGGCTAGTGGGGACAGGAATAGAGGGATCAGGAATGAAATGGGGCAAAGAGGGCAGCCTGGAGAACAAACAAGGGGAGCTGGTGGGTGTCTTGCACACATACACAACCCCTGCAATAACTCAGTCTCTCTCACACACACACACACACGAAAAATGCTCTCTCTCCTCCTTCTTGAACACATGGAACACCCCCTCCCTCCCCCCAAGGCCCTTGACAAAACCTGAGCTGCAACTATTGTAGCTCAGATCTAAAGAGGGAAGAGGAGGGCTGGCACTTACTACCTGATAAATCAGAGAGGAGTTTAGCCCTGGTCGTTTTTTCCCCCTCCCATCCAGTTGGAAGAGAGAGAGTGGGCAGAACTCAGCTCCAATTTCAACTACAAAAACTTGGGCTGAGTAGCATATGCGTGGTAAGGAGTTGTGGGCCACTGGATCTCCAAGGGTTGGATTTGGCCCCCAGGCCAACTATTGAGGTATACTAAATTATAGTATCCTGTTAATTACCCCCTGAATCAGAGAATAGTTGCAAGGTGTTAATTATTTTCAAAAAACTGCGATTGTGTACGTCATTGGGAATACACTTTAACCTGACCATGACAGATCCCTCTGTTGAAATGCTGAGTAGGCTGCATGAAGGCAAGACTTTTACACCTTGGGCCCTGTGTTTACCTGGGTCTGTTATCCCAACCACGAGCAGTTTACTGAGAACATCTGCCACCACCTGCACTGCAGTCTGGCTGACCACATGGGCATGCCCGCTGATCAGGTGGATGGACGGTGTGAGTAGACGAGAGCAGGTGCGGGCTGCCTCCATCCGGATCTCCTTGTGCTCACTGTTGAGGAAATGATCTGCACAGTGCCGGACAAACTGGGTTAGAGAATGGCCTAGATGGGAGAGAAGGGAAAAGACGGATTCTTACACAGGCTTATGCCTCAGCAACAGGACTTCCCAGGCAGGCAAAAGTGGAGCAGCAGACTGAATTCTGAAGATGGGACCCTGTTATTGGTTCGGTCTAAAACTTATTTTCCTCTAATAAAACAAAGCAGCTCTGTAGATGGTGTCAACTGAGTACATGAGATGAAGGAGCTGTTCTGTCCTGCTCCACCTTGTCCCAGTTCCTTGAGAGGTTTTAATTCCACTTCCTTATTGAGATTCTGACTACTGTATTTACATAATTATTAACTCATGGTGCCAAAACTATGAGGAATCGGTGGCTACAGGGGACGTTGTTCTGCAAGCTTAGTTAGAACACTTTAATGCATCTGAAATTTTGGTAAGCCAAGCTGTCCACTCTGCTACTTGCTTCACACCTTACCTTCAAACTCAAAGCTGCCCAGAGTGCGCAGAGCAAGGGTGATGCTGCCTACATCACTGGCCTCGGGGATGTTAGTGAGGCTGGGTGAGGCCAACTGGTGGGCAAGTCCTTTGGGCATGCCTGGGTGGCGCAGAGGTTTGTGCATCAGGACAAGAGAAAGCATTTTCAGCAGCCCGTCCTGGATGTCTTTCTTTAGCTGCGGAATCTGGCGACTCAAGTCATAGAGCACAGCAGTCAGGGCAGGGCTGAGGGCAAGAAACAGAGAGGGACTCATTAAAACAAGAACAGCAGCAGCTTTATTCTTTGACTTCTCAGTTTGTGCTTCTGGTTTTGTCCAGCATTTTGTTATTCTGAGTATTAATATGACACAGCAATACCTGTCCTCATATGAACTCTGGGAGCTAGCAAACAAACTGCTTGGATTCTCACCCACATAGCTGCAGTAAGCATTACTGGAGATCGTTTGCCTGACAGAACTCCAGATTGGATTGGGACAATGCATTCTACACAGGCCACCTCTCTGTTGCTGGAGATGGGTACAGAACAAAGCTGCACGCTCCCTTAAACAGAGCAAGCACAACATACACACGCTCTACACACCAAGGGGACAATCCAGCGGCGTGAATACACTGCCCGCAGATGGCTTGTGCAGGCCAGAACGTGCGTGCTTAGGTGTGCCTACGTGGCACGCGCAGCAGAGCCACCCAGGGTTGTGCTGCTCACACGGCATACATTAGCGTGTGCATTCTGGCCTGCGCGTGGCACCTGTGGGCAGCATGTGCGGGCCGCTGGATTGTCCCCAAAGACTAATAAATTTATTACTGGGGACAGTCTGAGATGTCAAGAGTGTATGAAGCCCTAACCCATCCAAGTGCAAACTAAAAGAAAGCCTTTCCCCCCAGGCTCCATTCCAACAGCTGAAAATAGGAGAGTCCAGGTTTGAGCAGGCTAGAGGCAGGGTATCCAACATCCACTTCCCTGATGGCCTCACACAGCTGGGGTGTGCTCTCTTAGGATTTTGCCTAAGGAGGGGTAATGTTGAATGTTGAGAGGGCTAGACCTCCTTTAGAATTTCCCCCGACTGGATATTTCAGAAAGTACTTCCTTTAAATACTGGCACATGTCCTCAGAACACACAGTAGACACATTAAAAACAGATCGCTCCTCTGAAATACAAAGAGCAGCTCTCCTAGAGCTAACAAAATACTTCCTACTATTATTTATTTAAACTTATATCTCGCCCTTCCCATAAAGCTCAGATCAGGTACTACAGTGAAACGGGCATGCCGACAATAGGGAAGTAACCCAGATAACAAAGGTAAGTGTAGTAAAGTGAGTCAGCACAACACCACACTCACAGGCTGTGTTTAGCATATCAAATACAAGACTCGGAAGTAACACCACAAGTCATACCAATGCTATTTTACACACCTAAGTGCAGATTCCAAACATGCAGACATGGGGCATGCTGATGCTATCCGCTCTTGTTTGAAAAGCTGATAACGTTTTTGCAAATTTCTTTTTGAAAGCACCTTATAAAAACACTGACACCTCTGTGCATCTCTGACTGGCTGCAATTCCAAGAGGGGTGGTTGTTGCTTTTTTTGTTTGTGTTTGCTAAGAATGGAATAAGCTTTGGCGTGTTTGTATTCCAAAGAACTGGTATCTCCTGAGAAGTGGTTGGAAAATCCTTTGGAATGTAAAGGATTGCTCTTCATCCCCATACCTCACTGAGAATCACTTAAGCAGCACAACAGTGATGCTATCCTTGACTTCCTTAAGGGAAGGGAGGAAAGCACAAGGCTTTTCCTTAAATTGGGCACCCGTGGCACCATTTCCTGAAACACAGGAAGGTGGCCAATAGTATAATCTCAAGTGCCTACTAAAAGGAAGTGTTTCTTCCCTCCTAGGCTGATTATGAAGCCTGCTTGCTAGATCTTCCTCATTCATAGCTACTATTCACTAAAGCAAAAAACTTAACAGTTTAAAAATACACTTAAATGTACAACAGCTTTCTTAAAATACACACAAAAACACAATTCAGTACAATTACAGTTCAAAACACCTTCCACTCCATGCATTGCAACAAAACATAAACGCCAAAAAACATAGAAATTAATTCACAATTAGAG
>QEPC01008917.1:1944201-1991298 GCA_003113815.1 Sphenodon punctatus
GAAGACTGCTGAAGAATAGGCGGAGTAGCTGAGCGCAGCGACGGGGAGTCTCCTCCCACTCTCTCAAGCCTCCTCCTTGAGTAACGGAAAATCCATATCCCCACATTAGTGGACAGGAGAGCGGAGACAAGAGCAGGCGTCATGACATGCCCATTATTGTGGTTTATGACCCATGGAGTTTTGCACCTGCTGTAGCTGACAAATATGCAGGAAACTTATTGAGAGAGTGGTCCAGGCAAGGAGCAGCTGCACCAGAAGGCAAGAAACACTGGCCTCCAGAATGTCTCACTTGTAACATAGTCCCCTTGTAAAATAAAGTTCAGGGAAATAACTACTGATTGTATAGTGCCAGGTATACTGCTGATGCTATTTAAATAATAATAATAATAATAATAATAATAATAGGCAGCTATAAATTGAGGAGGTGCAACAGCTGAGCTGTTAAGGCACGCAACTCCACCTCTGAAGGCTATAGGCTGAAGTCCTGCTTGGTCTCACACTGAGTGGCTGCCTCCAGTCCACCCAGCTGTGAATGGGTACCGGATCCATTGGGTTGGGGAAGACAAAAGGCAGTCGAATGCGGTGCTGGTCAGATCATTCCCTTGCATACCATAGGTCACCACACCAGCCTAATAGGCCGCATGGCTCATGATGGACTTCTTTGACTTATAAACTGATGCTGTGGCTGACACATGCGTGACTATGGGAAAACATTGTCCTGTTCGGCATTTTGCCATACGAACCAAAGCTTCAACCAGGTGTCCCATCCCCATAAAAACCTGATAATGGTGGCGAAAAATTACTGCCTCTAGGACACACAGTAAAATGTTACACAGTTTCTTGTTTGCTAAACTGGTGATTGATTGGACTCTGGCAGCTGGAAGACGCAAGAAAAAAAGTGTTTGAAATATTAAATGTGTTGATAGCTCTCCTTCAATTGCTGCTATCTCAGCTACTGCGTGCACTTTCCTTTGGAAAGTCAGCAGTGATTTAGGATATTTCCTCAATGGCCACAAAAGGGGGGAAAACAGGGATTCAATATTGCAGATAACACCAGGGAAACAACTGCAGGGAGGAAAAAGGTGGATTGAGTCTGGCAGGCTGACAGGCATGGGAATGAGGTGCTATTTTTAATACAAAATGGGGCACAGTCCATACAAAGCACTCAGTCTACCAGTTTATCCCCCCAAATAATGACAACAGGTACCCAGAGAAAACTACTCTTCTGCAATTTCAAGCACTATGGTTGCTCCTACAGCAGCATTACCTACATGCCGGTTAGTAGGAACCCATGCAGCCAGAGCCTCCCCATCCCATGTTCAGGCATGATCTCACCAACTCACCTGTGAAGGCAGAAGGCCGGAAAGCAGCTAACCGTGGCAGTAGACTGAGGACTGTCATCTGAATCTGAGAGTTCTTGCTGGTTCGGCACTTCAGAACCCAATGGACCACCTAAAACCAGAGCAATTAGGCTTTAAGGGATGATCCTTTTTGTGCTTTCATCACCCTTTCTGCTTGGAGTACAAAGCAGGTTACTGACATTCATCTTCACAAAATCTCAGGGAGTCAGGTAATTTTACACATTTCACAAAGGACTGAACTGAGGCACAGAGAAGTGAAGCAACTTACCCAGGCTACAGAGTGGAACAGCGGCAGGCAGGACCATGACTACAGTTCATGGGTTCTGGCTACCAGGGCCCTGATGTATCGTCTTCCAGACAAGAGAACCACACTGCAAGCGATGAGTGTAATTTTTGGAGGCAAGTGGAGAAACACTCCCAACTTACCTGGTCAAACTTCTCTTCCATCAGTTCTCTGCAGCATCGACTTTCTACCAAGGTTGACTTTGCTGGGACAGGGGAGGCACTGAACCCCATGATTCCTTGATGGGCGCTGTATCCTAGCAGCCCCAACAAGGCATTTGATTGCTGGGGCTGTATAGACTGGAAGCTGGTGAAAGGAGTGATGTGGCGAGGTTTTGTCCCAAAGCCCATCAGATCTTTGCAGTACTTGTCATGGACCATCTGCTGCTGAGTGATTTCCTCCATCTCTTCTCTAAGGCGCTAGACACAGAGAAAAAGAAACACTTTTAAAAGCACTTAACAGAAGAGGCCACACACACTTAGAGAACCAGCATTATTGAGTCCCACATTCGCACCAACTAAGAGGGTTGTATGCCACAGACTGGAATACAGCCTAACCATACCATCAGGTGCATAGCATGGAACAGCTTTTAGTAATGAGTGATGAGTTGATAAAGCTATCCATCTATGGTACATACAGCCTCCTCTGTGCAACCTACCTTTAATACCAGGTATACTGAAAGGGGATTCCAGTATACAGTGAGAAAAGTTTGAAACTACAGCAAGCAAAAGCTTATCAGATAATCAATGAAATTCGGAAAGGGGGAAAAACTATTATCCAGTCCCTGGTACAAATGCAGGTGTGTTCCGTGCAGGACACCATCTAGCGCTCTGTCAGGGCTAATCTGAATGTCCTAGGCGAAGGGACGAGAATGCCACTGATTACTTATCAAGTCTCACTGAATTCACTATCAGGGAACTCTTCCAGTCACTCAGCTTCCAACTCTCAATTCATGCCACTTCCTAACCCTCTTCTAACATCTTCTGAGTATTTGTATACTTATTACCCCCTCCTGCAATAAACCATATAGCCATTTATCTAAGAATGTGAATGCCGTTGCCTGTCATTAATCAGCCCCTCCAGCCTGGAGACATGAGAACTGCAACTAAGCTTATTTGATAACAAGATAACAGAAGTCAAGTTCCTCATGTCCACCCATTCCCAGCCCAAACATGCCCCATTTTATCATTCAGACACAGAACAAAGTAACACTTTAACCAGGCTGTCTGCAGCACCAGGTACTGACCGCCCACTCACCTCTCCCTCCATGCTGCTGATCCTCACTAACTCATTGAGGATCAGTAAGGCACCGTGGATTCGGTCATCACGATTCATACCCTTCTCCTTGGCCAAGGTCTCATCGAAACCCTTCTCAGCTTCTTCATATGTTTGCTGAACAGTAAAACAGAACAATGCAATATAGTAAAAAATCAAGAGCAACTTCTAGGAACAACCACAGACTTCACTTCAGCTACAGCAGAATACCAACTGTGATGCATGCACACAGCCACCGCTACCTCAGGATGCCTTCTGCAGCCGTGATCAGACACGGCCAAAAACGGCAAGATTGTAGCACTGTAATCTTATTACTTACATAGTGCCAGCAAAATGTCTAGCACTGAAGAGCCATAATTAGAGAAAGCTCCCTACCCCAAGGAGCTTACAATCTAAAATGTAATTGTAATGTAGCTTTGCCATACATTGACTCAGCATTAAAGAGTTGGAGTCCAAATAGAAGGCCTGGACAACTGGACAAAACTCTAATGTGATAACTGTGAGTCCTGGGTACAGGTCATACTAGAAACATCCCCAGTGGAACCAAGAAATAAAAAGCCTAACATACCTTTCAGTTTAAGCCATGTCTACATTACAGAAATGTCCTTTCATCAGCAAAGAGCAGGCAATCACAGGTCAACCTGCTCAGCCATCTCATCCAGGACTGAAAATAGTTTGGCAGCCAGGGAACACCCAGAGAGACAACTAACAGAAAGCACAGAAGATTCCTGGCAGAACAGGGCATCCAACACACTTTTGTTGGATTGGCTGTGTCTGTACAAGAGGGCAAACAGTTGTCTACTATGGATAAGAAAGGCCAAGGGGCACTGTGCTGGTCGATGCCTGTTAATATCTATGGGCCAGCCTCCTGGTTAGAACAGCTTTTGAGGTCCTGACACTGAAACCTTCCAGTACTGTGGAGAGAAACTATCCTGAGCTGCAAGGCCTCTTTCCTTACTCTGTACCACTGCGGCTTCTGCATCTCTTTTGATTCCCGCTGAGTGGTGAGGATAAGGAAGGCTCGTAAGGCAGAGACGGCTCCTTCTCGAATGGCTTGCTTGGGATCCCACACAGCAACAAAGATGTTGTCGAAGAAAGGCTGCACCTGCTGGAAGAAGAACGTGGGGACACTGATCGCCAGCTCCCGCAGGACCAGCACCTAGAAAGACATAGGAAGGTGGTGTTACTAGGTGTGGATGGGAGTTCAGAGACAGACCAACTAAGCCAGAACCTAGAATAGTAGCCATAAAAGAGCCCCTCTTGTAGGGATTTACAGACTCTCCATAAGCAGGAGATTACAATTGACAGTTATCACTATTTACAGTACAAACCCATCAACAAAAAGGCCTCTATGTTCTAAAGCAAAGGTGGGGAACCTATGGCCAGTGGGATAAATCTGGCCAACAGCTGCTTTTTTATTTGGCTCCTTTTCCCTTTCCTGGCTCTAGTCCATAGATCCAGTCTCTACATTCAAGCACTGAAAGAGTGGGTTCAGGAGAAAGGAACAGATATGACAGCAGGCGAGTACAGGAGACAGATCCATGAAATAGATCCATGACCTAAGCCTTCCCCTTTCTTCCAACACCCTAAACACACCCCCTAAGCACCCGTTCCTCTTATCTGGCCCTTGGATCTAAGTGACCCCAAAAGGGAAAAGGTTCCCACCCCTGTTCTAAAGCAAATAAAAAGTTCCTTCTTGAGTCCCTGCTTCAACCAAAGCTTCTTAGCCACATTCCTGTAGTAAATTCCAGGCCCGTGAAACTTCAGCTAACCCTACCAGGAAGAGAACAGTAGCACACCAATTTCCTTCTTTCTCATTTTCTGACAAAGACTCAGATTTGGTTCTTTATAGCTCACCTACACGTGTGTCTAGTTGCCCACCCTTAGCGAGGCCAGAGAACTTCCAATTCCTTGCTCCTGGCCAAGGGATCACCCCATTATACTTTCCTTCATCTCTTATCCTGTCAGTCAAATCCTTCTACTCAAAGCTCCTATCACTGCTATTCAGATACAGTCAGCCCATTCACAGGGAGACCTACACAGAAAGCAGGCACTTACAGCTGCATGTCTTCGACCTTCATTCCTATCAGCTCCCAGCCACTCCAGAGCCCGTTTCACCTCGAACTCCACGTATTCTGCCGTGAAGGTGTCGCCTGCCATGGCAAGGCGCCCAATGGCCTTGGACGCCATCTCCATGACCACAGGGTCATTGGAAGGGAGGAGGTTCCGAAGGTAGTTGGCAAACCTGCCGATGCGGGTGGCATTGCCTCCCTCAACACCAATAAGACTCGCTAGGGAGAGGGAGAGCAAAGTAAGATTCAGGATGGCAGACGGTAGGATAATCCCTGGAGGAGAATTAATAGTCCCCATCTGCTCTTTAGAGACTCCCATTAGTTCTTCCTAAACCATAAACCACCAGGGAAAAAAACAATCACACAGCAGGAGAGGGTAAACATTCTTTAAAGTTTGAATATGTTAATTAAACAGAGAAGCATGTTGAGTCATGAGTCACAGGTTTCCCTGTTTTTAAAGAAATTCACCCTGGGATTTTGGACCCACTCCCAATGCAAACAACCACATGCAGCTACTACAACTGGCATCCATCTCAGCAGTCTCAGTAGAGGTGCCAAGGACTGAATAGAGCATGGAGGCTGGATTCCCCCCTCTCCCCTCAAGATGGTCCCTTCAGATCAGGATTGAGGCACGTTGGCAGAGGACAGTGTGGCAGAAGCTTGCACTTCCTCTGCCTGGGCTGTACCTGCTCTGTAGAGAAAGAGGCCATCAGTGTCCACAGTTGTCAAGCCGGCACCTTTCAACAGCACTAAATTCACAGAAAATTTCAAAGTGATTCTGCAAGCTTAGAAAATTAATCATCATCAACAAAGATTTCCTTTACCTCAGTTACTTCCACCACCTCTGAATACATTGGGTTATTAAGGTTAGGAGAATTCAATCCATGAGCAGTTCTTATTCAGTTACTGAAGAGAGCAAATGATATAGGTCTATCTACATAAAACATCTGCTCCAGAGCAATTGAGTTTTGATGACTGTGCAAACATTTTGCTGTGAAGCAGCATCACTTGCTACGCAGCAATGCTTTGTACATACAAGTTTCTCTAGACTCTAGAGCAAGTGGCAATTACCTAAGCAGCAGCACTTCTGCAAAGACCTAGAAAAGGTTGGTCTGGAGCAAAGGCAAGTTGCCCTAGAAGGCAAACACATATGTTGAGGCTATGCTCTGGAACAACTTGCACTGCAGCAAATGTTGATTTAAGCAGGTTGCCTACAGCCCCAAGTATCTCAATGTCTGAGAAGCTGCAGTAAACCTTACTCCGTCAGTTAAAAACAGAAATAAACAGAGTGATTATGGGGCAAAGCCAGATAGGATGAAGCCATTTAGCTCCTTACCTGAGGGAAGGGGCTGTTGTCCTGAAATCAATTTGTTTACTGCAGCATTCTCAAAGACCAGACAGCACAATTTTCTGCCATTAAAGTCAACGGGAGATGAGACACTGACTTTAATAGATGGTTTAAGAAGAACTCAGCTCCCAAAGAGGGTCAGATGTTCAAAAGAGCTCAGCACCTGCTCCACAAGCCTGTTTTGACATTCTGGCCCTATACAGTAACAATTTAAAAAGTGAGCTCAGGTGAGGCATCTATTTCTTCCACAGAGAAACACTCACCTATGGCCAAGATGCCACCTTTCCTCTCATTCGCATCGGAGCTGGAGACCAACTCGAAGATGTGGTGGTTTAGCTGATCATAGAAGCGGGTAGATTCCTCCTGGCTCATCTGCTCAGGAAAGAGAGCTCAGTTCAGTTTACAGCCTCCCATATCACATACACCCCAAACACCACTTTCCAGGCCACCAAACTCAGAGGCAGAAAATTGTAAATTAACTGTGGGACTCAACACCAAAAAGATAGCCTCCTGCCTTTGCCTCTGCCATGACAATCTAACTACTGCCATGGTGCCCACCTGTGTCCGACAATCTAGACCCCACCCCAAGTTCCTGGCTTAGCATGCCAAATTCCCATTGCTCCAAACATTCTAGAGTGGCACTTTGCTCCCCAGGCAAATGGTACAAATACGTCTCCCTAGCTAAATCCCCTGCTCCCACCCCTTTCGCGTTTGCAGTGCTCACCTCGCGGAGCTCCATGGTGACATAGTGCTGCAAGTCCTTGGCTGCTTTTGCTCTGATCTCTTCGTTGCGGCTCTTCAGACCAGTGGCAAATTGCTGAAGGATGCTTACGGTGCCCGACATGGTGGCGGTGAGCTGGGGCCCAGGACATCAAGCCCACTGGAACCTTCAGACAAGAAAAAAACTGAACTGTCCGAACTGTTATGGTCTGGCCAGTGCAAAAGACTCTGATCCAAACACATCTTCTTTTACCGCACCTTACTGACTGGTCCCACCTACACAAAGATGTCATGTTTGCTACGGAGACAATAAGGCACATGATGGAGGTTTAGGTGCCCCAGTTTTTCCAGGGCAACCTAGCCAGACAGGTGCCAGGAGTCTAACCTCCTCTATTCCTTTAGAGGCTCAGCCAGAAACATTCAAAGGTGTATGTGCAAATTGGTGTTGAGCATCCTACACAGAGAGATACTGGGTGTTATCAGACATTATGCTAGTAGCTACTGGTTTAGACTGTAAACACACATATTGTTATTATGTGGGCATGTGCCTGCAACGTGTCTGCTATGCACTTACATTGCACAATGAGCCCAAAGTGGTTTTGGGTAATACCAACCACAGTACTTTCTCTTTCCCACTGTCCCCAGCCGAGGCAGAAAGCTGCCTGCCTGGGCAAGACTCGCATGATAGCTGGTCATAGGATTCATCCAGCTCCAGGGCACTGCAAGCCTGGCTGCCAGCACAGAGGGGATAGGACTCTCCTCTCTCTGTCCCTGGGAGCAGTCTCATCCCCTGCCAAGAGTAACAATGGGCAGAGGGGAAGGAGGAGCATCACATCCCCTCCACACCAACAACCAGGCTTGGAATGCCCTAGAAATGGATGGATCCTATGACCAGCTGATGGGAGATTCCTGCCTAGGTAGGCAATGCTCTTCATAAACACAGAGTGACATAAACATCTGTTCAACTACTATATGCCCAGGATGACAGTAGTAATTTCCACAAAGGATTCCCCCATGTTCTTTCTAACATCAGATAACACCCACTGAGACAGGACTGTTTAATGGTTCAGGAGCCATAGGCTCCCCCAACCAAGTAAGTTACAATAAACCTGAGCTTTCAGCAAATATTGCCCTTTCCTTTCCTCTTCCATAGTCCCCATCAACTGAGGATCTCCGGGCACTATGGACATAGCAAGAGCACACAAAATGTCAGACTGAATCAGGTTTTATTTGTCCAATATCTTGTTTCTGACAGCTGCCAATATCCATTTCTAAGACTCTGTCATAGGCAGACATAGGATAATCTGTACTAATATATAGGGTCAGACATATTTCATACTTTAGCTGGGCATGCATCATCAGCGGAATCACTGCCAGCCCCTTATTTACAGAAAACACTCAGAGAGTGAAAAACACACTTTGATTTCAGTGCAAGGGGAGAATACAGAACATGAATGTTTAGCTTAGTTTATTGTTCTAGCCAACTGGCCATGACAGGAAGAACATGAATGTACACAGGTGCATGTTAGGATGAGGGAATGAACGTACACAGAGATGAGGATGGGTATGTGCAAGGAAGGAGGTGCTGTGCACGTGTGCAGGCCACTTTTGCGGTGTTTTGTTGCTGTGGTGTAGTACACATGCTCACAAGGGGAGAGGGTACTGCATATGCAACAATGCGAAGCAAGGTGTTGCTGCAAGCAAGTGCAAAGGTGTGAGATAAGGATTTTAAGGTGCATGTGATAGACCAGCCCTTCCATATCAGCCCAGTTTATTGTTCCATTCAAGGAGTAAATTCCGTGGGCCCCTGCTCCAGCACCCCGTGTCCCCAGCACTGACAAAACTCTGGTCAGAGCTGTTGTCAGTGTTCCCAATGCGGGGGTGGGGAATCCCTGAGGTGAGGGAGACACTGTCACTGGCCAGGCCCAGGGGGGGAGGGAGAGGTTTGTGTCACTGACCAGGCCGCACTCTTGGGGGTGAGGGAGGTGTATGACTCTCTGTGCCACCGGCAGGGTGGTCACGAGGCGGCGGCCTGAGGCCCCATGTTCCTAGCGCCCCCCAGAGGCGAAAAGGAGAATCACTCACCGGGCACCAGACGGGAGGTAGGAGGATCCCAGCTCTACGTTCACCGCCTCCGCTGCGACCGGTTCCCCTGCTTGGGCCCAGGACTCTTCCCTTCCCCCACCGCACCGGCGAAACAGAGAAGGCGGGGCCTGTATGCGATCGTAGCTCCCGCCTCCAGACAAGCCTGTTCAAGGGACAGCCAATCTAAGAACAGAATGCATCAGAGTGACGCTCAGCTGAACAAAAGAGGAGATAGAGTCCGTGTGATTGGTTAAGAATTCACTCACGCTTCTGCCCTCCCTGAAACTGGACTATACGCATGCGTAAATCTGTTTTACCATTGAGCTTAGACGCTCCTGTCTTCTCTACTCAGTACCACAGCATCTCTACTGCTCTGGGTGTATCACTGAAAGGAGTCCCTACTTCACCCCTGGGAGTCCATCCTACTACAAGGACAGAAACGCCACTTTGTTACCGTATTTGCATGTATAAATAAATGTGCAATATTCCTTTGTATTCAGTGGGAAAGCGCATTCCCCACGGATAGCGCTCAGGACCGCAGACCTGGGATACGTTATCATTAGTAGAGATAACTGCTGTGAGTACTAGTACCAGTGATGCTTTATGTCTCTTTCCTGAGGCTCTAAGCTCTTTGGAGGCAGGGACGCTTTTTTGTATTCGATTGTCTAGTGTCCCTCAGTAGAATATAGTAATAATTACAATTATTATAATAGAAAATACATCAGGGTTGCAAGGTGGTTATCGGTATTCTAGGAAGTACACGAAGCTTCTGATGCAGGGGTGTGTGTGATCCTCCCAGCGGATAGCCTTGGTGATATCACTTACATTAGGATCTTGTTGAAGCCAATGACAAAACTCCCATTGCACCTTTAGGCTATGATCTACAAACAACTTACTATGGAATAGTTCCATTGGAGCCCGTTTATGATCGTTTTTATACTGTCTCATCCTTCTGGCTACCCCTTCTCCCTTTGTAACCAAGCTGCACATGCACCTACAACTTCTCAGTTTCATGAATGTTTCCCTGTCTTCCCTAGGTTTCATTCTCCCATTCTAGACTGTAAAACTCCCAACTCTCTACTCACAACTGTTAATAGTAATAAGAATTAACAACCAAGGATGCAATTAATTAATAATGACCAAGGATGCAATTGTCCCCATCCCTTAGCCCAATTGATTTTAATGGATGGACGATTCCACCCAATGCCGGTTTATATATAAAGGTCCCTGGGTTCATTCAGATACCCTTGGACCGGTGGGAAAGCAGCAATAATAATATAATTAACTAATAATAATAATTAACTAATAAATCCATTACCTAATGGTTAGTGGCTCTATTCTGGTTCTACTGGAGTGAGTGGCTGCTTTCCCGTTGACCCAGGATTCCTTCGTAAGTTTCCGTGGGGGCGCTCCAGGCCTAGAGCCTTTCCCTCGCAGGCTGATGGAACTCTCCGTGGGTGCGCCCTGGTTTCCGGAGGAGGCGGTCCAACGCACGGAGGACGGAAGGGGGTGATGCCGCTGGGCTGCGTGTGGTCGGGGCGCTGAGGTCCCAGTTACTCGGGGACTTGGTAGGTGAGTGAAGAGGGGGAGTATGAACCCTTTCCCCGAGCGGGGAAGACCCTGGGACCCACATAATCCTCCCCCGTTCCCCATAGCTCTCTACAACCGTCCTCGCCCCGGGCAGATAGGCGAGGCCTGGCGCACGGGTAGCGCCCGCGTCCTCTGAGTGTCCTATTTACAAAAGGGTAGCAAGGCTGGGAAGGGCCCTGGGCTCAGCCCACAGTTATGTCCCCCGCAAGGGTGAGTTGTAATGGGGCTGGGGTGAAGGAGGATTGGCTGAGGGGAGATGAGTGGGTTGCAAGTGGGGCTTGGTGGGTATGGGGATTGGAGTGGGCTGCAGGGCTTGGAATGGGGTGGGTTAGAATAGGAGTGCAAGTGGGAGGAGATAGGGGTGCAGTGGGTGGGAAGGGCTGGGGGAGTTGGAGTGGGGGTGCAGGCGGGAGGGGATAGGGGTGCAGGGCGTGGGAAGAGCTTGTGGAGTGGGAGTTACAGGTGGGAGGGAGTGAGCAGGTTGCAGGTAAGGTTAAGTGAGTGGGGCTGGGGAGATGGGGTGGGGACTGCAGGGGGAGAGGATGGGGTGCAGGACTAGGGAGGCTGGGTAGACCCAGGGGTAAGGGGGTACCAGCTGGAGGGGGATGTGGGGAGCAGGAGTTTGTAGCAGCAGCAACTGCCGTATGCATGGAGAGGGGCTGGTGGCACTCGGCGCTATAGAAGTGCAGCTGTTCGGGGAGGCAGCATCATCCTCAAGCCCCAGGGATATGGGCTTAGGGAACCCCACCTTGCTGCTCTGCCTGGGCAGGGGGGACCCCCCACCTTGCCAGAGGGAAGGGCTAGCACCCACCCACCCCCACCTTGCTGCCCTGGGCAGGGGGCACCTGGAAGGGTAACACGTACACAAGCAGACTTCTCGGAACATGGGGCTCATGGGGACAGGGTGAGAGCAGAGGTGCAATGCCACAGGCTGGCAGCTGGCACATGTACTGGCAGACTGGGATCTTCGCTGCAGGTGGCTTCTACCTGCTTGTTGTCTCCGAGGAGGCTGAGTCAGAACCGGCCCCATCGGATTTCCATCTCCAGAGCCCAGCCCCCAGCCACGGCCACCCTGCTCCACTGTTGCCACTGGAACATCCTGCCGGAGCTGATGAGAAGGGTCCAATCCTACTGCCTGTCCTGTGCAGACTCCCAGCCCAGCTGCCCCCCAGCTCTGATCTCTCCTCTTTCCCCAGCTCTGCGTCTGAACCACCAAACCTCACCCCACTCCCAACTCCGGGTGGCACTTTGCCCAACAACGGTAGTGCACTCCCCACTCGGACTCTCCGTGTGTGCCCAGCGGTGGCCCGCTCCATGCCAGACCTCAAGCCCGGCCTGGCTAACTTCTAGCTCCGGGCCCCCCAGAGACCTGGGCGCAATTTCATGCTCCCCTGCACTCCAATAGCTCTGCCAATGACTTTATAGCTACCCTCCCCCACCCCCACGTTTGGTAGGTGAGACCTGTAGTGGGAAAACCTCTCGCAATGAGCTCTGTGTACCCCCTATATCTCCCACCCGCTCCCTGAACCCACTGGCAATGCCAGTAGAGGGAACTTCCCCACTCCTCACCAGCATGTGTCCTGAAGTTATCCTACCCCCAACCCAGAATGTCGAATAACCCTCCCTCGCTCTGGCAACAGACAACGCTTTTCCTTCTGCTCCCACACCCTTCTGAGTTCTCCATGTGCCTGTAGACCTCCCCCCTGGGCATTAAATGAAGCCTGGGATGAGGGTCTTGCCTGTCTCCCTGTTATGAACCCCTCAGGGCACCAGCAGTGGGTAGCCCCTCCTTCCCACAGCAGAGCCCCCAGCCTCATGTCCCTTGTAGCCTGCTCCTTTTGACTGGTGAGGCCTGGGGTGGAGAGAATACACACACAGCCTTGCCTGCCCGCCCCCATGCCACCCATCCTAAAACCCCAGAGCACCAATAACGGAGAGCCCCACTGTACTGCAGAGTCCTCCATGTGCTCTCTAGCCCGGGGGAGGAGGGAGGAATCCACACACACAAACATGCCTGCACTTCATATCTGAGGCACAAACAAAGGATAGTCCTTTACCCCTTGCACTCTAGAGCCTTTTGTGTGCCATATAGGCTCCCCTCCCCACTGCGCTGGTAGGTAAGGCTTGGAGAGGGAAGACCCATGCACACACACAGCCCTCCCTTCACCCCATACCCTGAACCCCTAGTGCACCGACAATGAATAGTGTCCTCCTAAGCTAATACGTATTATAGCCACCACCTAGACTGGTAGGTAAGGCCTGAGGAAACCCTTGCCCTGCCTACGCCCCATACCCCACTGTATCCTGAAGCACCAAGACACTGGCAACAGATAGCTCCCCCTACTGTGCAGCCCTCTGTGCGCCCTATAGCCATCATTCCCCTGGCCTGGTAGGAGAGCCCCTGCCACTGAGCTTTGCCTGCAGTTCTGGTCACCCAATCTCACAAAAAAAACAAGTATAGTAGAACTGGAAAAGGCAATGAGAACAGCAACAAAAATGATCAAAGATATGTTTACCCTCTCAAACAGTACTAGAACTAGGGGACACTCCATGAAACTAACCGGTAGAAGATTTAAAACAAATAAAAGAGAATATTTTTTTTCCACTTAACACACAATTAACTTGTGGAGCTTTTTGCCAGAGGATGTGGTCAACTCAGAGTATTGCAAGAGTTGGAACTCTGTGCAAGAGACCCAGAGCCAAAAGGAGACACGGCTACAGAAGTTGGGAAACACCATGCAGAGACATGGAAATGAAGGAAAATAACCCTCTTTCCCAACAAGTACTGTGAAAATCTCACCTGCTTGCCTAGCAAGTATACTTCGGGAACTGACAAGTCTATTTTTCTTACTCTGAGACCTCTTTCCCAACTGCAAGTCCCAGCTTGACAAGTGTCTCTTATGCCTGGTTAGTGAATTATTTATATTTACACTCCCACCCCAAACCCCTTATCATCATTGGTAAGGAATTGTTTACAAGAGGCAGAATGCCTCTGGGTACATTATCCTGTGATTTATTCCACAATAATCTTCCCCACTTTGAAGTGCTCACATGCCTGTGTAGTTGTGTTCTTGCTGTGAATCTGACTCAAAGCAGGGCAATCTCCTTCCCCCTCCCAAGAGTAGGTAAAATCCGTCATGTGAATGCTGTGGCAGGAGTAAGGAGAGTTACTGTGGGTAATTGCTTATGTGAAGCTTTAGACATTGTCTGACAGCTTGGAAACTACTAGTACTACTACTTATCATTTCTATAGCACTACTAGGCATACACAGCACTTTACAGTAACAGATTTTTGGAGACCAGTCCCTGCCCAGTGGGCTTACAATCGAAGATGGACACGGATGAGGGGAACACAGTGTTAGACAGATGCACACGCATTCCCATTTTATAGATGAGGAACGGAGGCGGAGAGGTGACTTGCCCAAGGCCATCCAGTGAGTTCATGGCTGGAGCAGGATTTGAACCCTGGGCTTCCCAGGTTCAAGTCCAGCAGGGACTCCACTTCTCTGTGGAGTTCCCAGGTCTGTTTATATCTCCTTCTCTGAGTTCTCATGCTGCAGGTGGAGGTTCATATCGTCCTCTTTGGAGCCTGCCAGCCCTCCCTGGGAATTTCATTGGTAAGTCATAGGAGAGGCACTCAAGGTTTTCTTGCAGGCAGCTCCTACACCTAGCCCTCTTCCCTTTCCAGGTCTCTCTCCAACTTGTGGCAGTAACATGAATTTGTGGCTTGTGGCAGCAGCATGAACATGGAGTTTGAGGATCAGATGGAGAAGATCAGCATCAGCTCAGAGAGCCCCAGAGAAACTGATGTGGGAGAACTGGGAGTCGGACTGTTGGGTTCTGAGAGAGGCCCGCCAGGCACGTGGAGGCAAAAGTGTGCAGCCTATGTTCTGGCCCTACGGCCCTGGAGCTTCAGCGCTTCCTTGACCCCAGTGGCTCTGGGAAGTGCCCTAGCCTATCGTTCCCAGGGCACTCTGGATCCGGGGCTGCTGGTGGGCAGTGCAGTGACTGTTCTGGCTGTGCATGGAGCTGGTAACTTGGTTAATACCTACTACGACTTCTCCAAGGGCATTGACCACAAGAAGAGTGATGACCGGACTCTGGTAGACCAGATTTTGGAACCACAGGATGTTGTCTGGTTTGGAGTCTTCCTCTACAACCTGGGCTGCATTTGTGATGCCTGCCTCTACTGTCTCTCCACGCTCAAGCTGGAGCATTTGGCACTAATCTATTTTGGAGGGCTTTCCAGCTCCTTTCTTTATACCGGAGGTAAGGGCCCTATTCTACCCACTCCCATTCCCTGCATGCTTGGCTCGGGGAGGGCCAACCGTCAGACTAGCTGCACTGACCCAGGAGGAATGAAAGGAGGTCTTGTTGCTCTATTCAGCTTTTCCTGGCTCAGAGCAATAGAGCTGGCTATTCTCTGCAGGTATGCACTAGCCTCCTTTAACTCTGGCTTCTCTACCAGTCCTATCCTTTGCCGCAAACTCCTGAGTGCTGTAGTAGTGAGAGAGGAGAAACAATATTCTGAGCTCCTGAATTTGAGACTTAAGTACACCAGGAAGGGGTGGGGTGCTTCCAAAATCAGTGTCAGGAAGTGTGGGTGAACTGTACAGGCTTGTTTGGGTCATTAACTATGTGGTCTCCACCCATGGAAGAGAAGAGAAAAGCTTATTTTATTTGCATTTTTTTCCTCATCTGCAACTGAACTTTAACTTTTGATAAATAATGTGCCACGCTCCCAGCAATATTGATAGGCAGCCAACTTAATGAAAATGTCATGGCTTGTGGCAGGGGTCAGGGGAGACATTACAGAGATTTCACTTTGAGTAAACAAAAATCTGCTCTCCCTGCACTGTGCGGTTGAAGACACTTGTTCTGGCACGTCCTCCATTGGGCTAGTGCCCAAACAAGTAGTTCACCTAGGTGCTGTCTCTATGGAGGATCTTGCTATGGAAAAGATTAAGCCATTGACAGCGCTCTAGTAACAGTCTAAAGCAGGGGTTCTCAAACTATGGGTTGGGATGGTCCCAGCTGGGCTCATGACATTTGCAGATGGGGTCATGACAATTGCAAATGATATGTCATACTTTGCATGTTCTTGCTTTCTGGGCTCACAAGACTAAATGGAAGTCTCAGGGTTACACAGACAAAATGTTTGGGAAATGCTGATCTTCAATCCAGTGCTTCCCAAATTTGGTCCTGGTCATACTGCCTGCATATGAGGTTGCTGCAGCCCTGTTCAAATGTCAGTAGGGCAAAGGAGGAATGCTCCTGCGCTATGGTTGCTGCCATGATTCCAGATCTGGTTCTGGAAACAACTCAGAGAATTTCTGCAGGCTGCTTTCCCCAACTGGCATTTGCTTTCCTGACTGGGAGGGCTGCTTGCTTGAATTCATGGGAGAAAGTGTGGGAGAAGCTGCCTCGGGGCAGAGAGAGAGTGAGAGGAACAAAACCTGCCTTGGTCAGACGGGGCAAGGAGGGAAGTGGTGAGCTGAATGTGCTGGGGAGAGGCAGGCAAGGTGTAGTGATCTAGCTAGAAAGACATCACACAGAGAAAGGGGATTAGGGGGGGAGAAATGTAGGGGGAGAGAAAGGGAGTGTTAGAGAGAGGGAAAGAGGGCATTTATGCTAATTTTTTCATTTTTGTAGTTTGTTGGTTTGTAGTTCTAACTGCCTGGGGTTAGATCTCCCCAAATGTGGTCATGTAGCCCAAAAGCTTGGGAGCCATTGTTTTAGTCTTCCCCATTGTTTTCTGTTTCTTACTCCTTCTGATGCTGCTCTGGCTACAAGGGATTAATGTTAGAGTAAGGTACATCTTGGGTCTTGCTTTCATGAAACTCTTACTCCTGAGGAAGGTGCTATTGTAGATGATGTCTCCTAGACATTCTTTGGTCAGTAATCTGTTGCAACTTCCTAGGGGTCAGGTTGCACCAGTTCATGACTAATTTATCCCATCCTAGTGTATTGATTCAGAGTAGCTCTCCGTGTCAACAAGTTGTTTCAGGACAGGTTGCCCCTGCAGCTGCTTGCTCTCTGCTGGAACCCCCATAACAGTAGTGGCGACCAGCACCTGGGAAAGCAGGGGACAGGGCACATGTGGTAAAATGGCAACGGCCAGGAACCGTCTAATGCTAAGACACCTAATCCTTGTACTGGTCTGCGGAAGCCAGAGTAAAGCACTGGGAGCAGAGAGGGCAAGGAAAGAGAGGGAAAAGTCAGGGGGTTTGTGTGCCCATCGGTTAAGGAGCATTTGCCCACACATCCGATTGCTAAGGGGCCGAGTGCCCTGGAGTAGATTAAACCTGCCTCTATATGAATAAGGGGACCAGAGTTTGTCTAATGAAGCTGGTGGGTGCAGCCTTGAGTCATAGCCCAGGGGCTTGGGCTGCAGGCAGCAAAGATTATTCTGCTGCTGCAGTCCAGGTGGGTGGAGAGCAGGAGATCCTGCCTGTAGAGGTGTGACTCAGCACTGTAGTGGGGAGGGATGTCCTCCTCCCTCCTGCCCCACACTAGTAAGTAGGCACTGCCATGCCTGGCCAGTGAAGGGGGCATTTTTACAGCCCTGACATTCTTTTCTCACTAGTTTATCCTTGAGATTTGCTGAGACTCTGCTTGTTTTTAATTTCCGAAAAGGAGGCAAGAGAACAGACTCTTCCAAGGGCATGGGGATTGACCAGGCATTTAGGGCAATAAAAGAGCTTTTCTGTGTTTCTTTTGCAATGCTTTTCTGAGAGCTACCAAGCAGTCTGAACCAAACCTCCCCAAGATGTGCTCCGTCTGGTGACACGTGTCTCCTCTTTTGTTTCTTGCTTCAGGTATTGGATTTAAGTATGTGGCTCTTGGAGACTTGGTGATCCTCATCACCTTTGGGCCACTGGCCGTCATGTTTGCCCATGCGGTGCAAGTTGGCTACCTGTCCGTTTCCCCACTGCTCTATGCCATCCCACTAGCTCTCAGCACTGAGGCAATCCTGCACAGCAACAATACTCGAGACATGGAGTCCGACCAGCAGGCTGGCATCGTCACCCTGGCCATCCTCATAGGACCCACGCTGTCCTACATGCTCTACAACACACTGCTCTTCCTGCCCTACGTGATCTTCTAGATGTGTATAAGAGACAGGTCCTACATGCTCTACAACACACTGCTCTTCCTGCCCTACCTGATCTTCTGCATCCTGGCCACTCGCTACACCATCAGTATGGCCCTGCCACTTCTCACCATTCCCATGGCCTTCTCGCTCGAGAGGCAGTTCAGGAGCCAGAACTTCAGCAAACTCCCGCAACGGACAGCCAAGCTCAACCTCTTGCTGGGGCTCTTCTATGTCTTTGGCATTATGTTGGCACCTGTGGGCACACTGCCCAAGCTGTAATGCCGAGCTGGCCCTGCATTATGGTGCTATTGATGAGGTCTCACTGGGGAAGGGGCTAAACTGGCCAGACTGTCCTGGCTTTCTCTAGGAGCCCATTGCAATGCCCCATGAAGACAGGCTAACCCTGTGAGGGAACACACCCATTGAATTAACAGGCACTTCCATTGTTGACTTCAATGGGAAATTAAGGCTCCATCTCTTCTTTACTAGCTCTTCAGTCCCCTTACAGGCACAGGGGCATCCAGTCTGAATCATTTGCTTGTTGCAAGAAGGGGGAGGTGAGCTGTGTTGCTTGAGCTGAGGCAAATTGCCACTGTAGTATTGTCAGTTTTGAAGTAAAGCAGGTTGTTCTGCCCTCCTGATAAGTCTCCATCCCTGCCACAGTCCTGGACTGACATCTCTTTATTTTCCCTCCTCCCCACTATTTAAAATCAGGTGTGGGAACTGACCAGGCAATTGTAATGCTACTGGCCCTGCCATTTCCTTTCTCAAGCACCAAAAACTGGCATATTAGTACTGAGTGGAATCCAACTGCCCTTTTGCACTGACCCGTGTGCCAAAGCTAGTGAGCATCTGCTCCCTCTTTAACAGGGCCAGAAATGCAAGTCGTATGCCTGGCAAACCCATGATGCTTGCCTGAAACTGCCTGCTCTGCCGTTGCATCTGCCACTTGCCCCAGAACTGCCCCCTGGAGTAAAGAGACTTGAGCCGAAAGTAGGTGGCAGACAGGGAAATGGAGATATATCTAATCCTAGATATAAAAGTAACATCCAAGCACTCGGTAATACAGTATTTTCTAGTTCATATCCGTTCATATCTAGCCATAATTCATAGCTGTTAATTTGCTTGAAGCCAAAGCACTATTGCTGATCTTGCAGTTGTAGGGGAGTTTGGCTGTAGCAAGAGAGAAATATGAGGTTGCAGCAGGAGGGAGCTTTAATCCCTGCCCCAGCCTTGTAGGGATAGCAGAAGGGAGGGTTGTTGGTTTACTTGCAGCGCTTTCTGGGAAGGATTGAGAATAAGATGGTAGGAATGACCCTTGGGAGAATGCATTGACCACTTCCAAGGCTCTACTTTCTCTCTCAATGCTGGGCTTGATGTTACTGCGAAAGGATAGCTTCATTCTGCAGTTCTGAGCAGCAGCAGTAGTAACATACCCCCCTGCATAAACAATTCTGTACAGTACAGAGGGATGGAGGAATGCATAGGACTAGATGTAGTGCTGATGAAACTGACTACAGGGGAATCGCAGTAGAAGACTTTAACCCGCATTCATGCTTTCCAGCTGCTCTGGATTGGAAGCAATTACCTGGCTCCCTGCTTGGTCATGCGAATGAAAAGTTTCTTTGTAGGACGATTTGGGACATATTCTCACATAATTCCCCAACCAGGAGAAGCTGATATGGAGGTAGGGAGGACTGTGAAAAGGGCTGGCATGGCAGCATGGGCTTGCTTGCTGCATGCACTTGTTGCACCCAGCATCTTCCCCCAACAGCCCCAGTGGGGGAAGCCGCAATGGGTGCCGCCTTGGTCAGCTTCTGCTCTGAGGATGATGTGTGAATGCACCCTTAAAATGTCCAAATTGTGTTGATCCAGACCTCGTACAGGAGCACCCAACACCAAGAGTAAAAATGTACCATTGCTTATCCCTATGCCTAATGGGAGTGTCTAAATCATTGTACAAAGGGCCTTTATTGTGAGTAGCAGGGAGTGCAGAGGTCTTCTGTAATCTGTCCTAGGCGTGTCTTGGTATGTTAAATTTGAGTGGTGACTGCTACTCATCGTGGGACACTGAAAATGGAATTGCCTCAGGGAGATTGTTTAGGTCAAAATCTGTTTGAATAGATCAACTACTAGACCTGACTGCTTCACAGTCTCAACTCTATTAGCTAGTCGGAGCCAATTTTGACAGACAGGTGATACCTTTCACCAATCCTGTTGAATACAGGTGACACAGGAGATCAGACTTGGCTCCGTAGACTGTCCAGGAAAGACAACACAGCATGATTGACTTGAACAGCTGACTTACTGCTGGGTGCAGTTAAGGATTTGGCATGGCTTAGAAACATGTTCAGAAGGTGCTTGTTTTGACCTTAGCCAGAGGAGGAGAGGCAATGAGAAAAATTTGGAGCCAGGTCAGTCCCAGAACATGAATAAATAGTCCTTGCTATAGCTTAGACCCATCTTGATGCAGTGTGCTAGTTGAAGTGTTTGCAGCTCCTCTACTCAGTTCTTACATAAGGAGAGGGGGACGGGGGTCAGGGTGGTAAATTCTTTTAATATTTTCTGAGGATGCACCAAGCTGATGATGGAAGCTGTGGGGTGAATGAGAAATCTGGAGTTGCAGAGTATGAAGAGAGAATAATCTAGGAAATAGCCCATGGTGGAGAAGCAAGACATAAAGCTACATGCTATAGGAGTTGTCTCTGAGGAGCTCAAAGTCCTTTACAAACAGTGTATTTGAACCATATTGCTACCATGTTTAAAATCTGTGTGTTCATCATAATAGTTATGCTTTGGATGGCCTGGGAGCGTCCTTGCATGGCTCGGGAGATGAGAACTGAATCCTCCTTTTATCCCTAATTTTTACTAGGGCCTCATGCAAGACACTTAGCCACTCTGTGCCTCAGTTTTTCACCTGTAAAATTGAGCTTATAAGCTGCCTACCTCACAGGGCTAAGTGAATGCCGATTTTGGAAGACGGGAAATACTGCATGTTTTGGGGGGTTTTCTTCCAAGTTATCCTGTCTTGTGTTGTAGGGTTTAGGCTGAGGATATGGTGCTCCCCTCCACCCTTCACACCTTAGGTCTCCACAGCCTCTTTGAAGTCAATCACAACAAGCTGTATGCCAAGTCTCTACTGTAGCACATCTTTGTGGTGAACAATGATTACCCAGGATGTAGCTCCTAGCTTCTCTTCACGCCCAAGAAACCGTTCCGTGGCGTATCTAAACTTTACACTAAAAATATTAACAGTTTAATTAAAAGGTTGCTGTGTTTGAACGTGGATTGGAGCAGTCTCCTCTTGAAAGGAGGGTGGTACCATTCTGTAGCTTTGCAAGCACAGAGAAACACACACCTTTGATGAGAAGAGCCATCTTCAAGGGCAGAGAGCCCTGTCCTTGTTCATTGGGGGGTTAATCCATTCAATAGTAGGGTCAAATCTTAATATTTCCAGGGATGTAACCTCTGGATGGGAACCACTCTTGGTACATGGTTTTCTTTGCAGCATATTCCACCCTGAGCATTTATAACTGAACTTCCATAGCTTTTTAAATAAAGATAGACTTGCTCATTGGCACGTGTGGTGGTGGTGGTGTCCGTTAGTCTCCAGTCCTAGCTTATTTGCTTCTTTTGGGTTGGTCTCACTCATGCCCGAGATCCTTGGTGGTATGGTTCCCCTGCCAAATGTTTGGCTGTGGTCCCAGTGTAAAAGGATGAGTTGGAAGCTCAGTGTTGGAGTAGTGTCTCTACAGGAGCTGCTGAGCTTCTCCAACATGATTGATTCTGACACTCTAGCAGCAGCATCTCCTCTTTGGAATTTTAGACCTCTTTTTCATGAAGGACTGGAACTATTGGAATGCTTCAAGGACCGAGCATGAGGTCCTATGCTTATGCCACTCATTGGCATGGCAGGCCTTTGGGTGGGAGGAATTGTGTGTCAGGCTTATTTTAGTTCCTTCTTTGAATTCTGGTACACACCCTCCCAAAATTCCTCTCTTCCTTGCAGCTGATCCCATAGATCTAATCCCTATTTCATGAATATCTATTCCAAGGAGCTTGCTCTCCATCACTATTGCTGCAAAATATCTCTGTGGTTCACAGTCTGACTCCTGCAGTATCCTTGGATTTTAAAAGCAGAGAGGACAATCCCTTCAGTTCCTGTCGTAAGGGACAACCGAGTGTAGAAGAATGTTTGGAACTAAGTCAGTCCCAGCTTCTACTGCTGACCAAGTGCTCTCATCTTAGGCAAGAATCTTTCTGCACCTTGTTTTTGTTATGTATCCAATGGGTGTGTGTATGTGTGTGTGGAAGAGAGGAAGATACTCTGTCAGCTGTTGCCCTTCTGAGGAGTGTTGAAGGCTTGTGTTCTATGGACATAAGTCTTAGAAGTGCTAAACTTTCCTATAGTAGCATCTCTTTGCAAAGCTTGGGTCGAATTGAAAAATGATGTGAATGGTAAGTGGGTGTAACCTGCCTGCCACAGGAATGGCCCAAGTAAGGCAGTAGCAAGGGTAGGATAGCTGCTTTAGTCTGTCTTATTTCATCTTTCAGCCGCTTTCTCTGCTTCAAACCTGCCTTGCAGCCTTCCTCACAGGGACTGAAGCCCAGCAGCTTCTCCCCTGCTTATGCTAATCTAACATGTAAATTCCACCCTTTCATGCTGACCTATCCCTGTGTAACTGGTGCTGCTGTTTAAGCAATCTCTGACATCAGCCCTAGCGGAGTCTAAGGATTATGCGTGGGCAAGGCCTTAGCGCAGCATCCCGTTGTCCAGATGCTGTGGCCTCTGACTCATGAGAGAAGAGCACCACCTACAGAGTCATTAAGCAAACAGAAGAAGGCTCTTGCTCTCAGACAGCCTTTGTTTCTAACAGCCCCCGACTTGGTGATTTGATCTTTTTTCCTTTCTATTTCATCCTCTCATATCTTTGAAACAAGACTGTTTGACAGTTCTTTATTGTAAAGCAGGGCAAACTTCCTCACTAGTGATGGCTTGTCATCCTTTCTTCTGCAGACTCTGAAGATGTGCCCCAGGCTGAGGATGACAGACAAAAGATTTGGCCCTTCATATTTTTTCCCATCTTCGTGCTTGGGTCTAGACTTGGCTATTTAGACATTAGAAGTGCGTGCATCTCTTCCTTTCATACATCCGCACATGTGACTCTCTCAATGCAACCTTCCCATTGTGACTCTCCTACTGATTTGCTGCTTTAAGGCATAGGCTAATTTGTGGAGTATAGAACCAAGGAGGTCAGGAAATAACACTTCCTGCTCAGGGTATCCCTAAACCTCTGGGAATAGCCAAAGTTGGGAGTGAACACTACAGAAGTGTCTGCTACACACAGAAGGGGCCTGTGGTTTCTTGTATGTTTTTTCCTGGTCTCATCTGGTACTGGCCAGCAATCAGAGACAGGATACTGGTCTAGATGGAATAGTAGTCTGACTCATTATGATTGTTCTTATGTCCTTGGCATAATGGGGCCAAGACTTGAATGTTTTGTTCCTATGTTGTGCCCATGGTTTCTATTTTTCTGAGAGGCATTAATAGGTGGCCAGGTTTAATGGGGATGTCCATTTATTTAGTGAAATATCATTTGTAACTGGGCATGAAGTCATTGCCCATACCATGCTAGTGGTATCAGACACATCTTGAGGAGAGAGAAAAGGTTCACGTAGCTGATGGAAAAACAGAGCCTTTACTTAGTAACATTTACTAGATCAAAAATGAATCGAGAGATAGGAAGGGAGCCTTTTTTTAGTTCCTTTTTAGCTCCTGGAAGACTGTCTCAAGGGTTCCCAAACGCTTTGGACCAATGGACCACAGTCTCCCATAAGACGTTCTCATGGACACACACACACACCACCTGCCAGCGATAACTCTGGTTCAGTGCATGCTTATTGTATACGGGGTGTGCCTGCACAAGGCAGGCAACTTCAGTCCTTGCTGGTGCTGCAGAAGTCTCGGGGTCAGAGTGGAGGCAGCCGTGGCTGCCAGGAAGTGTATTACACCCCTCCCTTGGTCACTTCACATTGGTGTACGTTACCTCAGGTTTCTGTTCTCTGTAATATTGTAGGTCATGCAAGAAAGGTGAATAGGGAGCTACTATTTAGCATTTCTTATAATATAAGAACCAGGGGGACACCTAATGGAATTGCCAGGCAGCAGGTTTAAAACAAAAGTTGCACAAACTGGAACTCATCGTTGTGAAGGCCAATAATCTTAGGTCAAAAATGGAAATAGGATGCTGGGTATGAATCCAGTGTGACAGTTCCTGCCTGGAAAGAGGCTGTGATTCTACATGCTTCCTGAAGATGGCAGTGTTGCACCATTGTCCTTCAGCTCAGATCGAGAAACAGGATGAGAAAGTTGAGAGTTTTATTTAAAAATCCATGGCCTTAAAATACATCACTCAAAGAACTAACCTCCCTGCCTTAGTACTGGAAGCCAAGGGTTGTCTGCCTGTGTACGCTGCATGCATCAATGGGATTCTGTAAGCATCTTGTTCCAGAGGGTAGCAAGGAATGGTTTTCTCTGTTCTAGTGCCCTGGCTAGGGAGGTGTACAGAAACATCCATGGGGCAGCAGGGACTGACTGGCAATAAAATCTGCAGTAGGAACTAGAGTCAGACTTAGACATTCAGGCTGCACTGCAAGAGCGACTGAACTAATCAATACACGAGCCCAATGAAGGAGAAGATGGCTGTTCTCAACTGTTGCAAATGCCAAATGGTCAAATATGAGTTTAGACATCCAAAAATCACGACACTAAAAATATTAAAACAGTAGTTAGCAAAACTTCCATTTTTATCTGCAGTGCTTCCTTTTTAAATGAATGCATGAGTGTCTCACCATTTCTTTGTAAGTCTTGGGAATTTTAAGTTTTATGAAAGCCTTAAAATAGCAAGACGCACAATAAACCCCTGAGCACTTACACAGTGCTGACTAGAGAGGCCCATTTAAACACCAGCTCTTGGACCCTTTTTCCTGACAGTATCTCATTCAGCGAGGGGGGAGGATGAAAAGAGGGCATCACGTACTTAGAAAATGTCAATTTTCTTTTTTCCAGGACATCTCCAATAACTTTTTTAATCACTTCCTTCCCCAAATATCCTTGGTTTTTGAGAGAGGTTTTAACCACAAATCTTTTTATTATTTCTGATTCTCCAACCCCCTCTCAAAAATCAGGTAACTTTAAAAGAAACAAAAAAGATTGGATAAGTTCTTGGTGAATTCCATAAATGGCTGTTGGACAGTTCCTGTCAGGAACTGGATGTGAATGTCAGAAAATGAATTGTTCCATTATGGCCTCTTGTGCGCTCATCTGAAGCAACTTAGGCGGACCTCTGTTGGAGATAGGATGCTGGGTTAGATAGACCATTGGCCTGACTTGATATGGCACTTACATTCTTAAATGTTTTTTGTCTCTTTTAAAGAACCAGTTCTTATCTGAGAGAGGAAAAGCACCATTGAACATTTCTGAGCAGCTCTAGTTGTGTAGAACTTCACAGACATACCTTATTGGAGCCCTGTCCCACCCTCTCAGCGTGGTGCAAATATTAGTATGCAAACATGGTGGCGGTTAAGAGGTTTCTTATGAAGACATGGTATCTCTAATTTCTACCTTGAGAAATCACAAGGTCGATTTAACAGTGTATAAAATGTTTTCACTATTGAAGATAAGTTCATACAGCAACTGGAGAACTCTTCAAATTCCATGCATCAGTAGCTACGATGAATTAGCTTCACACAGTGAATCAGCTCCATATGATCTCAGCAATAGATCTCTGTCAGGGCATTCCCACAGCTCAAAAGCTGGGCCCGAGGTGTTTGCCATGTATGCAATAGGTTAGCAGCATAAACCTACCCTATAAGACAGGATCATGATACAAAGCTGTTAACCCTTTAGAACTATTAATTATTAAGTACATTAGAGCCATATTAACCAATATAACCATTAATGGATCATAAAATCAGGTGGTGTATGTGACATATATTCTTTTCAGGAGTAGTCTTGCACCCAGGAAATAGTTTGCCTGGTGTACCCAACTGACAAATGGACACGTACCCTCAGATACACACTGATTTAACTTGTAACATGATTAGGTGACGATAAACCTCAGTTAACATGGGGATGAGATGGCTACCTGGCCTGGCAACATGTGTACAAGATTCCCAGGACAGAGCCTCTTGTACTCTACAATACTAAAAGGACTGGCTAGAGAAGCCCCTTACAGTGGAGTAAGAGCAGTCTAAAGGGGTACAAGGGGCAAGCGGTAGAGGGCTCCTCCCCTCTCACTTCCCAAGTGGCTCTAATTATCGAGACTGCGTCCTGGAAATTTAAAGGATTCTAGAAAGCAGAGTCGTCTAGGGGGCAGGCTCCTCTTTAATTTCAGCCTCCTGTAATGACAGCTACTCATGCCTCAAGCTTGAAGAACACCTCTTTTTCTTCCCACCCTGTTTTTATCCCCATGGATGGCCCTGGATGCTTATGACCTGCGTCACTGCCCCAGAAGGACATGATCATATAGTGGAGGCAGCTATGGGTCTAAGCCTTCTTTCCAGTGCTACTTATCAGCCTTGTCTCCCTTGAAAGAAATCAAAGTCATGTAAGACACAAGCAGAGTACAAAATGAATTGATTATAAGTATAGGTATGTCCCTCCCATCAGAGTTGTAAGCCAGGCATCCCTCAGCCTAGGCCAGTAGACATCTTTCCTGGCATCTCGTTCCCTTGAAGAAGTTAACCCAGCCTGTCACAGCTGAGGCTAGGTAAGGTCAAAGCCTAATTCTTAAGCCAGAGGTTCTCCTACTGAGTGTCGGGACCTCGAGCCATGATCTTGCTTGATCTTTGTTAGACTTTGCATGTCTTTGTCACCGTCATGGGATTATATTTAAGTCTCAAAATGGGGGGCACATAGGTAAAAGCTTGGGGTCCACTGCCTTAAGCATACTGAACTTTAGAGGATTATGCCCCCAGGATGGGCCATATCTAGTTTTACCCAATTTCTCTAATGGGGCTTTGTGCTTGTCATTTTCACCAGAAGGGAGTTTTGCTTGTTAGTTTCATCAGTAGGGAACTTTGTCTTGTAGAGGGAAGCTTTGCCATGTCAATTTCACTGGCAGGACTTTTGGGCTTCACCTGTTAATGCTGCCACCCGATGGCCTCCCCCTGTTGGCCAGAGGCCATAGGGTGACAGCATAAACCTGGAATACTCCACCACGGAATGAGGTTTGAGTGAGTACCACAGGATTGATTTCCCCTGTGGTTAACATAGCACATGAAGCCACCCACTGTGGCTTTCCTCCATGGTCAGATGGTTGGATTGTATGAAGAGGCACTTAGTCCATGCCAGAATCTTTCACTTGACTCTGCAATAGCCATGGCCCAATGCAGAATGTCCTGGAGGCAAATACCACATTTTGGGGATGTTTTCAGCTGTGACGGTGGCCTGCTTTACTCCACTTTAACCTGCAGACCATTGTCATGTTAGTTCCTGGATGCCAGGTGTTCACCCAAGATAGATCCCGGCTGGGTTAGCGGCTAGTGCAAGCTGTGACTTGGGAAAGTCTCCGAGTCACAGCCCACACTAGCTGCCAACACGGCCGGGCTCCAGCTGCCTAACTGGGTGCAAAGTGGGCTATCACATTTGAAAGCACGCTTTTCCCAGCCGGGTCAGAAGGCCTGTTACGACCAGCCGCCATGGCATCTGTCATTGACCACCATAGCTGCCCATTGGGGGGAAGGCCACTGAACACAGCGCGGAGGCAGGAATGGGCAGATGTATATCTGTGCATCTCCCCACCCTCCCTGGCAGCCCAGCTCCTGACATCAGTTCGGAGCCCTGCCCCCAGACTGGTCCTGGCCACAGTGGCAGTCCAGCTCCGGATCGGGGCAGACCATAGCAGTGGCCGAGCGCCATAACATATGAAAACATCCTGTGTGCAACCAGAGATGGTAGGTGTTGGACTTGAGAGACCAGGGTTCAAATCCCATCTTAGCCATGAATTCACTTGATGGCCTTGGACAAGTCACCATCTCTCAGCCTCACCCATCAGTAAAATGGGAATAATAATAATAACCTACCTTACAGAGTTGTTGTGGTGGGGGGTGCATTAGATAAGGATTGTGAGGCACTTTGAACACTGAAAGTGCTATAGAAATGGTGAAATTTTAATAAACTGACAAATAATAAACTACTGCTATCTGTCCCTTGTGAATTGGTTCCATTCAGCACAAGAACTATATATACTGAATGATAGTTTCTGCCCTTCTAGGGTTGCTTCATAGAGCAAAATCACTTAATAGGTCATCTTCAAGTTCTGCCCTTGCTGAACCTGCCATTGTCTCCTTCATTAACAGCTAATTTTGCTGTAGATCAGAAATGGGTGAGACTGCTTAGCAGATCAGATGCACATTGCACTTTGGAGACTCCTTTCCTGGATAATGGTGGTAAAATTGCCTGTAATTGAAAAACTTTAATGACATAAGTGTAATGGGGAGAACTGCCAGCTCAGGAGTGCAAAGAGCACAGCCTGCTTCCTTTCCTCCCCTGCATCTGCCTGGGCTTTGTTTGATGAAAGCAATAAGCTACAGGTAAGGCACATCCACAATTAAATGGGACTCAGGCCTCCTACTGCCAAAGCTGGAAGGCCTGGTTGAAGTATTTCTGTAACCGTGTAACCAGGTGAGCTGGACAAGACATGCCATCATTTTATGAAACCCTGCATCCCTTACGCTAGCCAGTGGATCCTAACTTTGCAGCTCGCTCCTGTTGGTCTCAAGGACTGGGCCACAACCCTAACCCCAGCACCCCTCCCTCTCCAATTTGCTGTGGAACCTTTACTATGGAGTTCTGATTTAGGGCTACCAGATCTCATACATTAAAGGATGTCCCAGATTTCAGAGCCCCAATGACTGTAGAGCCTAACACAATGGAAACTCCCATGACTGTATGGAGCCCCATGGAACAGATGCCCCATGGCTTCATAGAACTGCATGGAATGGATACCTCATAGCTTAGAATAGATTCCATGGAACCTCATTGAATCGGATTCCTCCCCTCCTCCCCCTGTTTCATAGAGCTCCACTGGGAACAGAAACCTCCCATGATTCCATAGAACCCCATGGAATGAAAAAACAACAGCTCCACAGAACCCCATGTAATTAGGGTTACCACATCTCCCCTTTAAAAGAGGATGCTCGTGAAAAAACATGTTGCAGGGCTGCACCATGTATTTTTCATGAGTGACCTCTTTTAAAGGGGAGATGTGGTAACCCTACAGGGAACTGATGTCCCGTGTCGCCACAGAATCCCCTGGGGTATATAGATGCCTGATGGCTCCACAAAGGGAATGGTAGCCCCACAGCTCTATAGAGCCACACAGCGAACAGACACCCATGGCTCCATACAGCCCCACTGGGAGTGGTCACCCCATATCTCCACAGTGTCTCTGATTTTTTAAACCCTGCAAGTAGGGTCACACACAAAGGCTTGTGCTTATGTGTCGGCATACTGACCAGCCCTTGCCTTCCTGAGCCGCTTGTGTCACACCTGAAACATGACCCTCTTTTCCCAGTTCTACTCCCTGCTGCTGGAAGCACCAAGGACATGCAGGCCCTAATACTCTGTAGAAAGCCTGACCCCAGCAGCTGGCAGGAAGTCCTGCAGCAGAGTCTGATAAGATTTTCTTTTAAAAACTGAATTAAATCTGTGAAGGAATAATAGTCAGCACTGTCTCTCGCTTCTGTTATTGAATACAATTGTCAATTCTATTTCTTTTCTGCTGTCCCTGTTCGTGTTTGCTTTTCTAGGAAGGTGTGGGTGAGGGATAGCAGCCGGAGGGTTTGATGGCTGAGTGGCATGGGTGGTGGGCAGCTGGGGAGCTATTGGAGATTGTTTGGGCTTGCTGCGTAAGTACAGTAGCTGGATGTAAAGTGATGAGTAGCAAAAGCAGAAGATATGACAAGAGGGTTGAAATACACAAGCCTGTGGGAAGAGGTTGAACGAACTGGGCATGTTTAACCTAGAGAAGACTAAGGAAGGGGTTGGGGAACATCATGGGCATAATTATAGAGAACACACGAAGATGAATTCATCCAACTTTAAGGGTGGGGACTTAATGTCCTTATCCCACCTGATGTTTGAGTCCTAAAGAACACTGCTTCATACAGAGTTGAGTGGAAGGGAGAGGTTTTTTGGGGGATGGCTAATGGCTAATTGAACCGAATCACCTTTAGCTTGATCAATTTGCAGGACTAAAGGTTGGGGGATAAGGGAAAGCTATTCCTCTAGGACTTCAGGAAGGAGGGAAACCTGCCCCCAGGGCAGACCTACTTGGAGTGTGTCTCCCTGCTGACAGAGACGTGGCAAATGGAATAGACAGTGAACATGCAAACTCTGGAATAATAAAAACCCTCCACAGCAATAAACTTCTCATAGTTTATTGGGCTGACCTTAGGATTTGTGGGGCCCAGGTCAAAGATACAATTGTGGCCCCCACTCCCTTGAGGGCACCCTCTGCAAGGCCCTAAAGGTGGTAATGTTTGGCTCCTACATTCTGCCCTGGTGAAAATGGGCCACTGCAGGGCCCTCAGAAAGAACAGGACCCTGGGTTGTCACATCATGTTGCCCTATAGTAAGGCCACTCCTGGTTTCAAACATCTCAGGGTAAGAACAGACATGACAGCAGCCTCCTTTGTCACGCTTTGGCCTGGACCTCACCTACACATCTGTGCAGATACTGCCAGATGTTGGCCCAGGGTTGCCACAGGTCATGTCGGCAGCTAGCCCAGTCTCTGATCTTGGCAAACCTCCTAGATCACAGTCTGGGCTAAGGCCTGCCCGATTAGGCCAAGTCTCGGCCCCATATTTCTGAAAGTCCACCTTCCTACCAAGCTCTGTTGCAGCCCCTGCGGTCAGACAGGAGCACCCTCCAGTGGGCCCCACCTGCTACTCTTGTCCATGTGACAGGGGCATGTAGGGGCAGTTCTCGGTTACTGCCCCAATGTTGTGGAAGTCCCTCCCTCTGGCAGTCCATTTGAGTCTGAGGCTGGGTATCTTTTGGAGGTGGTATAAAACTTTTCTTTTTAGGAAAGCATTTGGCAGGTGGGGATATGGATGAGGTGAGAGGTTGTTGCAGGGATTGGGGTTGGAGTGGGTAGGGATTTTTGTTGAATTGTATTTTAATGTTTTGTTTTTGTAAGCCACCCTGATTCTTTGGGGAAGGGTGGAATAAAACTGTTAATTAATTAATTAATTAATTAAATAAATAAAAGCAGGCCACAGTGGGCTATCATGTTTGTTGGCGGGCTGCCAATTCAGCCCAGATCAGGTCCGCCATGGCAGGTTGGCTTTCATCGACTGCCATGACTGCCTGTCATGGTGGGGGATGGGGTGAGGGGTGGGGCTGGCCAACTGGCCACATGTTGGTGGTTCTCTCCACCCTCCCCAGCTCCCCGTGTACGATAGTTTGGCACCCCAGCCTGGACCGTGTCTATCGAGGGTTTTCTCCCCAGGTTGTGTCAGGGCGCATGGCGTCACTTCTGGTTTTACTTTCAGAGTTGATTTCAGTATTGTCAGGGGCATCTGGGTTGGGCATCTGTACATCAGGGATGGGACTTTTCTGGGTCAGGGGCAGTTTCATTATTTCACCACACACACTTATACACTCATACACACACACACACATTTAGCCCAAAGTTACACCAGTGCAGGGCATAACAGGTTTCAAATAGGTCAAAGGCTGTCCATGAGCAGGATGGCATTCCTGCACAATTGAGGCAAAGAGGGAATGGGCTTAAACTGAAAGAAGATAGGTTTTAAGGTTAAATATCTGAAAGAATTTTCTACCCATTGGAAGACTTGAGCAATGGAGCAAATTGACAAGGAAGGTTTGGGATTCTGTAGCATTGGCAGTTTTTTAAAAAATGGGTTAGATCCACAGTTCGCAACTTTTTGTGTGACCCCATTTTGTGACTTAATAATCCCACAACCCCAGATGGCCACTAAGACATGCAAAATAAAAACTGGATTGTGATCCCATCCGCAGAGGACCTAATGCCACTTGACATCCCAGCCCATAGTTTGAGAAACTCTGGGTTAGATGTTAGGGATGCTATAACAAGCTGTCCATCATCACTGGGTAGTATTGGCCACCGATCATCTTCTGTGCCACCTGCTTTATAATAAAGGGACATTTACTCATGCTACACACCTCCCTTGGCTACTCTCTTCAGCACTCAGGACAGGTCCCAGTGTGAGCCTGCCTTACCAGAGCTCCTGTTGTACTTGCATCCCTCAGCAGTAGACTGCCTGGGAGCCTGTGCCTGCCAGCCTTCTAGCCCCAGAAGGGGGCAAAATTAAGAGCAATGGGTGGGTAAACCTTAAAGGGCCAGCATCTGTTCCATCACAGATGCCTTAGATATAAATGTTCTTGGTTAAGGACAGGGAGATGGACCAGATGACCTTTAAGGTCTTCCACCAAATTCTGTGATTATGATTCTATCGAACTAGCATCCTTTGTCTTTAGAGTTAAGGCCTTATTGAGATGGCTGAGGCAGTTCACCCCTCCTTCTCTGAGCTATTGTTTTAGGCTTGGACACGTCAGAGCACAGCATTGTGACCCCATCCAGATTTGGAAAGATTTCTTTGCAACCATGACAGCTGAATACCTTTTTATAATTAACTAACCAAAAGCTTCAATTCTGGTTCCCAGTTTTGCAGTTACTAGACTGCAGACACGGCATGTTGTTGATGAAAAGAGCCTTCCCTAGCATTCTGGTTCCAGGCATAAATAGTGAGAGCCCAGACACAGTAGGACAAAAGCTTTATTTTCTTAGCTCTAGTGACAAAGAGCAGTCTGTGTTTGCATTTATAGTCTGCCCCACCTCTGCTACCTGAGGCAGAGATCTCTCCCAGTTCCCGCCAGCAGGCTTTCTGGTGCCCCCTGCTGGGAATCTGTTTCTAGTTTGCCCTGGGTATGCCGCAGCCCAGCCTTCCTGTTTTTGGATTCCGGCTGCTCTGAGGGAGAAGTCAGAAAGCATTTCAAGTTGTATGTCATCAGGAGCAAGCAAGTGTTGAACATAAAACTGTTACATGTTAATTTGTAATACGAGGATTAAGTGTTGACAGATGCTTCTTGCCATGCCAGACAACAGCAGAAATGTGACAGGCTGTTTGAAGGAAGTCAGTCTGCAAACCCAGCTCATCCTGTATCTTTAAAAGCCTATAATAGTGTGCTGCATCAGCATCGGTTTTATTGAGATACATTTATGTGTAGCCAGCTGACACTGCCTTTCACCAAAGGACCACCAAGCCTGGCTGCCATTGGGGACTGGATGTGGGCGAGTCAATTGAAGCTGAATCCAGACAAAACTAAAGTAATGATGGTTGGCTGGCCTTGTGATCTGGGGGACATAGGATCTCCTGTTATTGATGGGCTCCAGCCTCATTAGGTCACTCAGGTTTGCTGCCTTGGGGTGCTGTTGGATCCATTGCTGCACCTGGATTGCCAGGTTGCAGCAATGGCCAGGAGCGCGTTTCACCAACTTTGAAGGCTGCAACCTTTTTATCAGATTTGGATTTGGCACCGTTGTCCATGCCTTCATAACCTTGAGGCTAGACTACTGCAATGTGCTCTACATGAGGTTGCCACAAATGACTCTTCAGAAATTTCATTTGGTGCAAAATGCAACAGCCCGTCTTCTGTCAGGGGTGGGTCACCAGGAGCACATTACACTAGTGCTCCAGCATCTGCACTGGCTGCCAATAGCTTTCCAGGCACAATTCAAGTGCTGGTTTTGACTTATAAAGCCTTAAATGGCTTGAGCCCCAAGTATTTGAAAGACCCCCTCTTCTTTTATATTCTGTCGTGACCTCTGAAGTCAGCCGGGAGTGCCCTCTTGTGGGTACCATCTGCTCAGGAAATTTTCACCACAAGGGCATATAACGTTCTCAGTGGCTGTCCTGCAATTATGGAACTCCCTCCCCTTGGAGGTCCAGCTAAGCCAGAGCCCGGAAGAGATGTAAAACCTTTTTGTTTGGCCAGGTATTTGGCTGACAGGGCTAGGTGAACTTGGATGGAGGGGTTAGGGAAAGGGTTGGGGGTAGGGGATTTTTAAAGCTGTTTTTACATATTTTTATATGATGTAAGCCACCCTGAGCCTTATTGGGAAGGGTGGGGTAAAATTGGAATTAATTAATTCAATAAACAAGCGCTTTCACAAATAGCAGGTGATTTTCACAATACTCCTGGGAGCTCAGTTTGTGTTAACCTTGTCACAGGTGGGTAATATTATGCCTTAAGTTCATGAACATGGGCCCTGGTAGGGCCTATTAATGCCAGCGTGGCTGGGAAAGCAGGGCTGACCCAGAGCCCACCCTGGTTAGCGGCGTGAGTTGCCCGAAGTTGACCCAGAATGCTAGGCAGCATATTGGGGCTGTGACTGGCTCATGTATACACTGTATACAAATGGAGTTTGGCTAGGGTTTGGAGTGGGTATCTTTGGCTGCATCTCCTGGGGGGGACAGCTTCCTCCGCTAGCTTCCAATGCCGAGCTGCATGCTCCTTTTAAAACTTCCTCCATCCGCATTCTTCCTTTAGAGCCTCTGACAACAACTGCTACCCTCCCAGAAAGGGGAGTATATCCCAGAAAGGCTGTGACAGGAAGTGTGCGTGTCGCACAGCAGGACTGTGGGCACTTCAGGAAATGTGTCTTGCAGCTGTGGAGGAAGAAAAGGTCTCTCCCAGGCGTCCTGTTTCCCCATACAGGGGGCTCTATGGGCTGCAGGTAAGATTGCTGCCTCTCTGGGTTTGGCCAGGTTTTTGTATCTGGGCTCCAGAGGAAGCCCCAATTTCACTGGGTCATTCAGAGGTGCCCCTGGTTACCCAGAGAAATCAGGGCTTGAAGAAGTGGCATGGGTGGGCTGTGTCAGAAAGGGGGCTGGTGTCAAACCGACTTTCCTGCCCCCTTTTCAGTGTGCCCCCACCCCCTCATGATGCTCTATAAGATGCACAGCTATGTCAGAAAGGGATGAGACAGCCCCTTTGCCCTACCCCCACTGAAGTGGCCACATCCCTGATGAAGTATTGTCACATCATGACACTCTGGAAAGGTCAGGGTTACATCAGAAAGGGGCATGCCAATGCTTTGCCCCCCCCCCCCCCCCAAGTGAAAGCCGGGAGGAAGGCGGTAATCCTAGCTGTTGCAGGGGTGGTATGAGGGACTGGCAAACACCCTGACAAGCTCAGAACCTTGACCAAATGGCTATTCCAATTTACCCTGAACTGCCCCATCCCAAACTGCTAAATGCTCCAGTCCCAACAGTATAAGCCTGAGCTCCCCAACCAGGGTTTAGATTGTGCCAGGAGTTGCAAGAGCTCAACCCCAGCACTGCTTCTCATACCAGGGTGTCACATCGGAATCTCTTTCAAACCCTGTTACTTCTGCCTCTCTGCAAGACCACATTCACCACAGTAGAATGCACCAGCCTCAGCTCCAGTCTTTCCCCTGCTGGGGCTGGGACCAGTGTTCATGGGCAGGAAGGGTGCTGCTACTACAACCCATCAGCTGTTTGGAAATGAAAGAGAATGTTTTGCCACCAAACAGCTGATTGGTGATGGTGGCAGCACCAGCCCCCACCCCCATTAATTTTAATCCAGCTCTCAGCAACAGCTAGAAAATAAGGTGGGGAAATGGAGGGGATTGTCACGGAGAAACATGGGGTCACACGTGTAACACGGGACTACATGTTTGGTAAATTTGTGGTGCCAAGGGTTTCACATGGATGTAATGGTACTATACATGTACACTATGTAATATCAAAGGTTCCACATGTAATGTTAACCCTGAGAACTGTACAACTCAAATTAGGGCTTTGACACGTCACCAGGCTACACAGGATACAAAGAGATACCAACGTGTATTGGAGCCAGACGGATGGCCAGGGACATCAACAATGCTAATGAAGGTAGCCATGGGCTACGTGCAAAAAGACACATAGAAGCCTGATAAGAGAACAAAGAGAATTCTAGAAGCCTGGAGAACGGGCTAAGAGTTTCCTCCAGGATATATAAGGACAGAGATCCCAGAGGGGAAAAGCTGCTTATTAAGAGACTTCTTGCAAAAGCCATCTTGAACATCTGCATACGAATGGGATCAGCCGGAACAGCAGCAGGCTGGGACAGCAGGAACTGAGAGAGATGATTTAGCTCTTTGCCAAATAAGAAGCCAGAGCCCAGCCAGTCTCCTTATGGCTGAGAAACCAGAACTTATGGACTTTGCTTAGGGTAAGATGAATAACTAAGGAACTCAACAGTATAAGTTAGGAATGCATTATATTTACCTTTTGATTTCTAATTACCACTCTGTTTAACTATCTTGTTTATGCAATCAATAAATATACTTCTTACTTTTTAAAGAAGTGGTCTAGTGTCTAATATTGGAACACAAACGAGTTACAAGAGCCCTCAAGCTCTTGCGAACCCAGAGAGTAAAGTGTCTGTAAACGGGAAGGATCGGGCCCTTTGGTGACAAAGGAGTTTCATTGTGGAACACATGAATTAGCCAGAGAGAGAACTGATTCAAGAGAACTGTGCGCAAGGGAAACTGAGTCACTCAAACCCGGTAAAGTGGGAGTGCGGACTCCCAAACCCGTGACAGGGATTCTGCCCCTCTGAATACCACCCCACCCCACCCCACCCCTGAGCTCAATAGGTGGGGCTTTGGAGGCAGGCTTGAGCCCCAGCAGCACTTTTAAAAAAATTAATTAAGCATTGGCTCTACCCTTTGGCTGCCTCTAGCACTGCTTGAATTGACTGCATGGCTCTGATCCTTGTTCCAGCTCCTTGACTCTGATTCTGTTGGCTTCCTGGTTCTGAGTCCAGTCTCTGACTTTTGGACTTTGGCCCACTTCTGCACCTGACCATCAACTCTTCTTGACCTCTGCTCTGCCTATGCTGACCTCCCAGCAGCCCTGTTCCTCTATCCTGGCCTCAATCCTGTAAGAATTTAACCTGGCCAGACCATTCCCATCCTGGTGTGGTGTGTGTGGCTAGTGGGGTAATGGCAGCAGTCATAGATCATTCCAAATTTTAGCCTCACTTTGGCACAGGATGCTCTCACTTTGCCCCCTTACCACCATATTCCATCCAAATGCAAAAGCCAAGTGGATCCAGCACCAAGACAAACATGTAAGCATACTTCCATGGGTGTAGCACACAAGACTTCTGCCCCACTCTGCCCTCTTGTTCTGGACCCCATCCATTTCCCTCTTCTTGTAATTTGCCTTCCAATTCCCCATTAGGAGAATAACCATTGTGTGCCTGATTGCTGGAGTTTCCAAATGGCATCTTTAAGGGATGAAATGCTGCTCTGGCTTTTTAAAAGCAATTTTTCATTTTAAGGTGAAGCTAAGTATCTTCTACCCAGGTTAAAAATATCGCTCCCAGCACTGCTTAAAAAATTCATGAGGCTTAATAAAACTCTGGCATGGCTGGCTTATTGCAGCTGAATGTCTAAAGGAAACATGATGACCAGTTCTGCCTGGAGGAACATCTATGCGATCCCATTTAAAAGTAGCCTTTTGCTCCTGCGTGTCAAAGTGAACATGTTTATCAGGTCTTTAGTCATCAGAAAACCTTCTTCCCATGTAAGCTAACTATTGGCAACTGCAAGCTGCATTAGCTGTCCTCTCTCCCTGCAAATATGAGTTTGACTTTATCTCATGCGTGGTTAAATAAATCCTCTTTGCCTTCTGCTGTGTGAGCCTTCAGGAGGCCCCTGCTTCAGAAGTTGTTGGCAACCACTAAGGCTAGAAACTTGATGTAGTGGCGCAGTGTAATAGGGATGCTACCCCTTTAAGAGAGGTAACACCAGCTGGTTGAAGGTGTTATTGGAAGTACAGGCACTATAAAGTAAGGGACAGCACTTGATTGTGTGCCACCTGGGCTTGGCAGAACTTAGCTAGCCACAAGCTTAAAATCCTGAGCCAGGCAGCAGGAAACCTTGGAGAGGCAGGAGCTAAGAGCTTGCTCGCTGCCTTAGTCAAGAGACAAGGTTTGGGAGTAGCTTGAGAGCCCAGAGTGAGCTCCGCCTCTATTCAGCAAAGGGATCCTTCTTGGAGCTGCAGGGATAGGCGGATGAGCTGTCAGCCTTGTCAGAAGACTCCTTGGAGATATTGAGGAGACTGGGGCTAGGAGTTGGGTTCTGCCTCCTCACAACCCTGCTCGGAGAGACCTGCCTGAGCAGCAAGGTTTGGTGGGCTGCAGGAGAGACTGTGAGTATAGAAGCTGATTATATGGTGGAAAACTGGATATATGCATTACAAGAGTGCATATAGGTGATGGGACAAGTTTGAACCATATGAATAAAGAGACACTGTGGAGCTAAATTCCCTAAGAGACAGTGATTTGTAGGGCCTAATCTGGAAAGGACTTACCCTGGGATAGGGTTTCCGTATATGAAAATTTTGAGAAGGAACATATGAGATATACAAGTTGCAGGTCTGTATTGGAACCAATGCAGTCCTGCAAGCGGTATCTCTCATAAGTGACCTCTAAAAATTTGCATATATGGTAACCCTACCTTGGGAGAACTGTACCCTGTTACATATGAGATTCCTGGGCTTTAAGGAAAGCCACCAACTAAGACCTAGGGTAATGTTAGTTGGAGCTGGAGGGTGCCTCAATGGGCAGCTAGACTAGCCCCCTGCACCACTGCAGGACTTGCTGCACTCCAACTATCTGCAATGCTGCCAGCTCTGATATCTTGGGCTTCTCTGCCTCGGTCTATTGGTGTTTGTGATGGGATGCTGGCCAGTCTTGCAGGATTAGCTACTTGGAGGCAGAGCTGGCCTTACTGCAGGGTGATCTGGGGCAACTGCCCTAGCCCCTGCTATTTTCTCTACTTCAGGGGACCCACAGTGGTCCCTGTTTTTGGCAGGGTGCATGGCTCCTGCTCCCTTCCAATGGGGATGCCAAACATGGCCATCTCTAGGACCCTTCAATGGATGCCCCCAAGGGGGTGGGGCTGTGAGGAGTGGAGTGGCCATCAGGGACCCCACAACCCATTTTATCTATTGGTGGCAATGGGGAAAATTCAATGAACGTGGGCCCTGGTTGCTGAAGCGAGAGGGGCGGCGGTTGGAGCAACAGTGGTGTACTTGGCATGCTGTAGCTGACAGATTGTGGCATAGAGCCAGTTTACGAGCCTATGCCATGGCTATGCGGGCAGCAAAGAGGGAGTTCTTTGCTGCTCTCATAGCGTCAGCAAAATCCCGTTCAGCAGAGCTTTTCTGGGTTGTCCAGGGGCTGGTCAGTTCGGCCTCCCTCAACCTTGGAGTGGAGTCATCTACTGCTCACTGTGACATGTTTGTGGATTATTTTGTGGATAAAATTGCTCGTATTCACCATGACTTCGACGCCACACTTATTACATTAGGGGAACCAGAGGTTATGGAAGTCCCACCTTGTCCAGTTTTCTGGGATCAATTTCAGTCGGTGACACCTGCCGATGCGGTGGATGTTCTTGGGACAGTAAGGGCCACTTCTTGTGAATTAGATCCTTGCCCATCCTGGCTGGTTAAGTTCTGCCAGGAGACAATGGGGCTGTTGTTCACCAGGGTGGTCAGCGCCTCCCTGCGGGAGGGCAGAGTGTCGGGCTGTCTCAAGGAGGCAGTGATGCAGCCTCTTCTCAAGAAACCATCGCTTGACGTTGACTCACCTGCCAGCTATCAGCCTGTCTCTAACCTTCCGTTTTTAGGGAAGGTTATTGAATGGGTGGTGGCCCGGCAGCTGCAGGAGCACCTTGATCACATTGGTTTTCTTGATCCCTCTCAGTCTGGCTTTCATCCGGGGCATGGCACCGAGACTGAGCTTGTGGCTTTGGTAGATGACCTACACCAGGAATTTGATCGGGGTCATTCGACCCTGTTGATATTGTTAGATCTGACAGCTGCATTTGACACTGTTGATCATGAGATGTTGGTGACACACCTGTGGAACTGTGCAGGGGTGGGCGGGACTGTTCTCGAATGGTTCTGCTCTTTCCTGACCAGAAGAACCCAGCGGGTGATGCTCAGGGATTATTTTTCATCATACTGAGACCTCTCGTGTGGAGTACCACAGGGTTCTGTTCTGTCCCCTCTCCTGTTCAATGTGTATGTGCATCCGCTTGGCGAGGTGATTAGGAGGTTCGGTGTGCGGTGTCATCAATATGTTGACCCAGCTGTACCTCTCTTTTTCAACAGACCCAGGCCTTGGTACTTACTCAGTGTTTAGTGGCTGTCGGGGACTGGATGAGGGTTAATCGACTGAAGCTGAATCCTGACAAGATGGAGGTGATGCTAGTGGGTAAGGTGATGCTAGATGGAGGTGATGCTAGAAGGGTAAGGTCCTTCTTGGTGACAAAAAAGATGGGGACTCCGGCTGGTGATGAGGAGGGATGGATGAACCCGTTGCGTAGACTTCCGTCTAAGTGCGCAAGGCTCAGAGTTCTGGTGTTGATAGGGCATACATTCGACTAAAGGGAGGCTCCGCGCCTGGTTGGAGGTCTGTGGGACCATCATAAGGATGATGTGGGGGGAGTTCTGCCACTTGCACCAGACTAAACACATCCACATAATCTTGGTACTCCGAGGGCAAGGTGATGTTGACAGGAATGCTGCTTCTGCAGAGTGTTGCAGGTCTCTGAGGGTGGGGCACTAAACAGGTCTGGGTGCAATAGGCCGACGGGAAGTGAACCTGCTTGTGATTCCAGGAGATGTGGGGGTCGTGGCACTGCAACCAAGGGATCCCTAGGAACACGGGGGTAATGATGATGTCAAAAGAAGTATACTCTTGATGCTCTCCGATGGTACAGGACAACAGGGATGTCTGCGAGGTAATGGGGCCTGACACAAGGGGGGGACCCATCTATGGAGTTGGCCATCTTGGAGTTGGCCATGTTGAAATTGGGTGACATAATCAAGAAGGCTGTCTTGTCCTTGCCGTAAGGACATAATGACTGTTTCTGCGTCCCAGCGGCGATGGGGGTGGTCAAAAAGGAAGGTAATATATTGTGTTACAGCAATGACCAACGGTCACGCTGAATAAAATAAAATAAAATTAAAAAAGGAAGGTAAACTCCCTCACAAAATTGGCATAATTAGACAGGAGCGGACTTTTCCCCTTTAACAAGGTTGTAGCTCAGTCTAAGGCTACTCCACCCAGGTTACCAATGATATATGCCAGCTTTAGTGTGTCGGAGGCATAAGTAGCGGGCTGCATAGTGAACGTGAGTTCGCATATTGACTAAGAAGCCCTGGAATGCACTCCTATCCCTTGAAAACCTATCTACCCGGGGCCCTTTCGGTTCCCGGGCACCAGCTGTAACTCCAGAGGGTGCGGGCGGCGGAGGAGGCATGACAGGGGCCACGGCCAGGTCCATGGCTGGGTCCCTAGTGGGAGCGGTGACGGGGGAACTACTGCAACCTCCTCCTTAGGGATAGCCTGTGCCACTTCCGTGGCCAGTTCTGCATATTTGGTCTGCATATCTTTAAGCTCCATTGATATGGATTGCACAGCCTGCAGCAGCTCCCCCATTTCCCTGGCTAAGTCCATATTCCCCACTTGGGAAGGGAGGAAGGGTTCGGATGCCGGTAATCCTGCCAGGGGGAGTGGGGACTGGGAACCACACAAGCACAGATGCACTTTAATCACACCCATGCCCTGCCCCCATGGGGTAGGGAAAAGTAGCCCGTCAGGATAATAATGCGGGCCGATATGTCTCACTGAGATGGGGCCCCTATCATCATAGGGCACAGAGCGTATGATCGAGCCCAAGCAGGTCCGTCCCACCACCGACACACACACTACACTCACGCTGGGGAGGATGGGACAGGGAAGGTGGGTCGTGCGGAGGACTGTGAAGGGATGGAGGCAAGGGCCCAGGATGGACGGCGGGGGAAGAAGGCCACATACAGCAGGGACGGGGGAAGGAATCCCGCAAGGGGGAGGAATGGGGCTTTCACTCCCACACTTGTTCTCCCACTCATGCCCCATGCTGCTGCCACACGATCCAAGGCAAAAATCAAGAGGAATTCAAATGCCCACACACCTCCCCTAAGTTACACAAGCACCACCCTAGCTCCACACAAATCTCAACACACAGGACCAAAGTGCAACTGGCTTTTGGGGCCAGTTTCTTGCTCTGATTGCTGACGCCCGGGAATACCAGATGCCAGCTTATGTAGCCTGAGCCACGCGCCCTCCCCCCACCCCCCCGGCGTGCTCGGAGGCATGCTGAGTGCCATAGCGGGTCCGGCGGAGGTCCCGGCCCCATGGGATTTCCCAAGAGCGGCACAATGTCGTCTGTGGCAGCGCCGGTTGCCTCAGCAACTAGCTGGGGCTACGCGGCCCCCGCCGCCACTTCTCTGATCGGGTTTTCACCCGCGGCAGGAGGGAGGAGTGCGATCCCCTCTGGCTCAGGGGCCCCTGTACCTGACAGGAACAAAACAGAACCCTGCGGAACCCCACACAAGAAGTCTCGGTAAGATGAAAAGCAATCACCGAGCACTGCCTGCTGAGTTCTTCCGGTCAGGAATGAGTGGAACCATTTGAGAACAGTCCTGCTCCCGCACTGTCCCGGAGGCACATCACCAGCATCTCATGGTCAACGGTATCAAATGCTGCTGAAAGATCTAACAAGATCAATAGGGTCGATCAACCCCGATCCTTCTCGCGGCGGAGATCATCTCCCAAAGCCACAAGTGAGGTCTCAGTGCCCTAACCCAGACAGAAACCAGACTGAAAGGGATCAAGATAACCAACGTGGTCAAGATGCTTCTGGAGCTGTCGGGCCACTACCCGTTCAATAACCTTCCCTAAGAAGGGAAGGTTAGAGACCGTCTGATAGCTGGCAGCAGAGTCAACGTCAAGCCATGGTTTCTTGAGCAGAGGCTGCACCACCGCCTCCTTGAGGCAGCTCGGCACTCTGCCCTCCCGAAGGGAGGCGTTGACTACCCCAGTCAGCAACAGCCCCATTGTCTCCTGGCAGCTCTTAACTAGCCAGGACGGGCACAGATCTAATTCGCAAGAGGTGGCCCGAACCGCCCCCAGAACCTCCACCATGTCAGCAGGTGTCACCAACTGAAACTGATCCCACAAAATTGGACATGCTGGCAATTCCATTCATTTCTATGGAATGGGCCAAAGACCAACAGCATAACTAGATTAAAAAAACTATTGGATATATTCCTGCGGGACGGGTCCCTTGCTGGCTATTGGCTACAGGATGTCAAGGGGATGCCATATTATCCAGCCACTATCAGATATAGGATGCTGGGGTAGATGGATCTTTAGGCTGACCCTGTGTGACTCTTCTTGTGCTCCTGCTATAATATTGGGTTTCTTATGCTCCTGCTTTAAAATTGGGTTTAATGCAATCGATTCTGAAGGCAGTGGATAGGTTTCAGCAGCTTTGGATCCATCCCTCTATCAAGTAGGAGTCCGAGAAGGGAAGACCAGTGTCAGAGAAAGCATCTGAGTCTCTAGAATTCTTCCCAGGGGTCATGCCGCTGGTGTCAAACACTGAGGGCTTGTTGAACAGCAAGCGCATCACAACTTAAAAGGCAATGGCATCTGTTCCCTTGGAAACCAGGCCTGCACATGGGTACCTGTCCCAGATTCTCTGCCACAGCCACCCCCAACACTGTGCCACAGGAAAGCTTGACAGAACCCGCCCAAGATGTGGTGTGGCCTCTGCAAATGCAGACTAAACACTTCATTTTGTTTGTTTGTGTCTTTTTAAAAGTCCCCTCCTACACTAGATAGCCAGGGCCATTGTCACTACTGCAGAGGCCAAGGCAGTGGGTATTAAAAACCCATGGCCTCGGCATGCAGCTTCCACCAGAAAACAACCAGGAGATTTCCTTGCTAGCTAATCAGGCACTGCTGTGTCAATACTAAGCTAAAATGAATGCGCTGGCAGAGCAAAGGGTCCGCTAAGTGCTTTGTCAAGCAGCAAAGGAGAGACTCCGGCTCAAAGCAAAGTGCAGAGGCTTCTCTGGGCTTGATGTCTGAGGAGGAGCCAGGTGAAGTGAGCAGAGGCTAACAGCAGCAACAGCTCTGCAGTGACAGAGAGGTGAGGACAGTGAAATTATTACATCCCATACCAAACTCCCCCCCCCCCCCCCCCCCAAGATAAAATATAACGGTGTGATATGGGAGTTAGGAGTCTTAGGTCTCAGCCCTCCTGCCCAAAGCCCCTTACCCTCAATCCTCTATTCCTGTACCCCCAGAAAACCAAGGAGTCCTAGGTCCCAGCCAAACCCTTTCCCCTCAATCTTCCACCACGTCCCCTCCAAAAACCCAGTTATCCTGGGTCCCCATTGTCCCTGTGTAACACCACTCTTCCTTCAATCTTCCACTCCCTCCCAACCCAATGAGAACACAGGAGTCCTGAGTCTCAAGCCCCTGGACAAATCCCCCTTTCTCAATCCTTCATGCTTCCTTTCTCCCCACCAAGCCAGCCACAGTAAAAAGACTCTTCCTTCCCCTGCTTACCACAGTGGTAAGGCTGAGCCAGGTGTCAAGGTTATGGTGATGCCCGGCTCGGGAAGGCGACAGTGAGATCCAAGGCTGGGGCTGATGCTCTGGCAGACAGGCAGTAAGACCAGAACAGACCCCAAGAAGCTCGGTCAGGTGGATGCCAAAACAGGGGGACCCAGGGACTGGGGAGCCATAGGAATGGGGTCAAGTCAGGGAACTTGCCAGGTGTCTAGGCAAGAATGGTTGGGTTGCATCAGCTCAGCAATGTAAGTCTTGAGAGATGTGGTCAGTGGCAGAAGAGCATGAGGGGAAAAGGTGTCCAGCTGTGGTGCAGGAACCTAGGAAGGTGGGGCCTGGTCAGGAGGCCCTCTTCTTCCCTTCCACTTTCTAGGAGTGGGCGAGGTGCCATTGCGGCTGGTCCGGGCTGAGGTGGAGGTGTGCCACAGAGCAAGTACTGCAGAAGCAGGGGTGAGGGACTCAGGAAAGTGGCTTTGGAGGCCACAGTCTGAGAAACTGGGAAGCCGCAGTAATGGGAGTGAGTCAGCCTGTTCCGAGGCTCATATGAATAGTGGGACCTGGGACACCAGACCCACCAGTAGCTACATCACTGGCTAAGGACTTTTGCTCTAGCGTTGGTGGTGCAGCTCTTCTGGCAGTAGCTAGCTATGGTTGGAGGGCTATTGGAGACAAGGACTACTCATTGTTGCTGCCATACCATCTAGCTGGGCCTAGGTGACATGCTGCTAAAGATGGTCATGATAATGCAACATTCTCACTGCTGGAGCAACAGAGGGCATGTGCAGTGGAGGACAGGTCAAAGGGACTGGATGCTCTGCTGATTTCTTCTCCCTCTAGCATCACTCCTTGGGGTAAATTTCCCCTCAGTTTTAAATCACTTCTGATTAAAAAAAATAATTATATTTGATTATTGTCTGTGGTAACCTTTTCTTTTGGTTCTTTTCTGAGGTAATTTTTCTTTTGTTTTTGAATCACTTCTAAAAAATTTCTTCATTCTTAACCTATAATTTTGTCTTCACTCTTGGTACCACATTGCATTCTTCTTATTTCTCTATAAGAATGCTTCTTAGCTTTGGCATTTTAACTGGGTTGGCACATCCCTCTGGAAGGAAACCCTGAGGGGGTGGAACACATCAGAGAGGGTGGAGGAAAAGGTCTGTCACATCTATTCCTGATGAAAACCTATCCCTTAGAGAGAGCATTGTGATGTCACTACATTTGGGAGGGGGTGGATTTGGGAGATGGCTGTGGGTGACTGGAAGGGGAGCCCTTGGACCTGAACCTAGTAGGGAGAGTAGAGTTCAAATCCTAGCTTAGCTGTGAACTCACTGGATGGGCCTATTGTAAAATATTTAGGGAATAAGAATGACCTACATCACAGGGCTGTTGTGCAGGTGAACTAGATAAAGATTGTAGAGCACTCTGACTACTGAAATCCCTATAGAAATATTAATAATAATTTGACAATTAATGAAACTGACATTGTCAGGGTTTGTAGGTTGAAAACCCAAGGCTTTTTGTTTGGAGCTCTTTAAGCATAAAAAAGCTTCCTGATGGAGATAGCAGAGCAAGAGGAAATATTTTCATGAGACTAGGGTTAAAAAAAATTAAAATAAATCAATGGGAACGGTTTGTTTGACTTTGAATCTTCCCCTTGCAGGGTGTGCAGCCTGACAGGGTAGTGCTCTGAAGAGGTGTCAGAAGCGGCAATGGAAACTGACTAGTCTTTTTCATGTCCACTTTACAAATCAGTTAGTCGGTTCTGCTGCAGAACTCTGCATTTCCCTTAACAAAGCAGTTCTGAAAGCTAATTAACAGGCATTGCTTGCTGTCTGTAGCTGAAAATGGAAGAGATAAGCGGAAATTGTTATGATCTAGGTTTGGCCTAGAAGGAGAGATTTGCATAGTTTGCACAAAGAGAAGGTAATTGGCTGCCCAATGGCGAGGCATGCAAAGTAATTGGAGTCATTTGGTTGTATGCAGAACAAGCAGCATATTTACTTCTTTTGTAAATAACAATTGGGTTAGTGTAATTTACTTACTGCAGTGTTGATCAAGGCCACAATTGGAAAAGGTGCAGAGACAGGCAACCAAGGGTAAAAACAGACATAACCGTGGCTTGCTGTAGCCCGCTTGGGATCAGACCTTACCTGCACATCTGTGCAAGCACCACCAGATACTGAGCTAGGATTGCCCTGGGCTGTGTTGGCGGTTAGCCTGGAATCTGACCTTGGGGGAAGCCCCTCCAAAGTCACAGCCTGGGCTAAAAGACTCGCCTGACTGGGCCAAAGTGGGTCACAGCAGACAATCATGTCTGTTCCAGGAATATGTTGGCAGCCCAGGCTGGGTCCTGGCTGTTGGTGGCCCCCATGGCTGCCTGCCATGGCTGGGGGCTGGGCGCAGCACGGGGGTGGGGCTGACTGGCCACACGTTCAGAGTGCTCTCCACCCTCCTTGGTGCTCTGGCCGTGGGCATGTCTGTTTGGTGTAGGAATGGGCGAACACGGTTCGGAGTTTGGCCTGAACTCAGCCTGTTCGGACGACCGAACCCAAACTGACCGAACCGAACTCAATTCTGAACGTCGAGATGACCAAACAGTTCGGTCAGTTCGGATTGCGTTCGGGTGGCAAAAACGTGCCACTGGAAGGCAAAACGTGACAGGGAGGGGGAGTCAGCTGAGGAGCAGACTTCCAGGCACCAGGGGTGGAGAGGCTTGGAGTA
>QEPC01008917.1:1994956-2008113 GCA_003113815.1 Sphenodon punctatus
GTGTCCTCAGGAACATATAAGGCCCTTAGCTCCAGAACAAAGCAGGCCAGATCATCACAGGACCTGGACCAGTGCTGCCAGAAGCACGGCGCCAGGGAGGGGGAGCACTTCGCACAACGGGGTGAAGACCACAAGGAGGGGAAGAGGGGGTGCCACAGGATCCAAGGGGGGAACAGTGGGGGTAAAGGCTAGGGCTCTCACCCAGGGCTAGTGAGGAAGGGCCTCGGAGAGGGGGAAGGGAAAGGGAGTTTCTTGCCCTCACACTATCACTCTTCACTTTCACCTACCATGCAAACACAAACATACCTTACTCAGTCCCCACACACAAACCTTTTAGAACCCACAATGCACATTCTTGTTTTCACACGGGGGGACCAGTCTCTGAGCTGTGGAGCTGATCACCGGCGAAGCTGTCTCTCTGCAGCTGTCCTTTATTGTTGCCTGAGTTGCCCGGCGTGCAGAGCACCTTGGTTCCGCCAGCAACCCTGTGATGCAGCTCATGCGCGGTGATTCCAGGTGACTCGGCTCTGCCTGAGCTGCGAGGTCGGGGATTTCCCCTGCCTCCGTTGCCGTTCTGCCATCGGGTTTGGCCGGGGAACCCCCCCACCCCCAGAGCCCCAGTCTCTGTACCACCAGGAGACCCTCTATCTCTAACGCCGCCGGAAGCTTGATGAGTTCGGCATTGGTGTCCCCAAGCCTGACCTCGTCGGCACCCCCCGTGAGCCCTGACACATTGTACTGAAACAGGTGGCATTTCAATCATAGGCCTCTTCTAGCAATGGTTTCCCCTCTCTCTCCTGACACTGGTAGCTATTGTCCCTGGGCTAATGAAGTGACTTCCAGAGGGTAATCAATTCCCCCACCTTGTGGTGCTCTGGCCATTGTGCACTATTGTCATCCTGGAGGTGGAAGTCTGGTTTTATGGCTATATAAACCTCTGCTCTAGTCAATATAAATAAAGACGAGGAGAGTGTGACCCTGCTATAGATTCCCTCACAACTTTGTGTTTGGGAGGCTTGATTAAAGAGAGTGGATTTGGTGCCATGCTGTTCTTCATCCGGCTTTTCTTCTCTCTCAAACTTTCTGAGCAAGCAGTTAATTAGCCAACAATGAAGTACAAGCCGCTTTACCTCAACCCACGTGATGTGCCCTGGGCTTCCCATAAAGCTCTTCCAAGGATTAATCCCGCTGTGGGTTCTGGCTGCTTTCTCTGCAGGTCAGGGTGACGGGAAGAGGTGGAGCAGCCTTGGGGGGAGGAGGAGGAGGATTAGGAGGTGAGATCAAGAAGTAAAGAGGGTGGCGGGGAGGGCCGAGCTGCTGATTTCTTTGTGTCTGCAGCTTTGCTCTGCTTTCTCCTTTTCATGCAGAGAGGAGACAGAAATCCATGAGCAATAAGCAAAAGGTGTCAGTTCAGCACATTGAACCCTCCATCTCGATTTAGCTCCTTTGGCTGAGATCAGCCTGAGCTGCAGAGCTGATCTTGGTGTATAAATTTCTCCAAAGTCATTCACTAGGGCCTGGGCTTTGGCCTGCTCCATTAAATTTATTAATTTAAATTGATGCCCTTCCCATTAAGGTTCAGGGAGGCTTACAACATAAACCTATAAAAGAATCTAAAAACCATCTAACCCCCCGAAACCCTATCCCTGCCTCCCAAATGCCTGGCCAAAAAAATCTTACACCACTTCCAGAAGATGAGCAGGCTCAGGCTTCGATGAATCTCCAAGGGTAGGGTGTTCCATGACTTTAACACAGACACCGAGAACACCTCTCGAGCTGTTTTTTAAACTATACATTTAGAATGTTCTATGGGCTTTTATCTCCTTATGAAGGTGATTTGTCTAGATAGTTGGAAAGTTAAAGTTTTTGATGCTTCTGGGTTTTTAGAAAATTTTTGTAAAACACCCTTTTCAAGGTTTTATCAGAACATTCTAAATAAAGACTGTTATACAACAGTCACTTTTACCATCTATTCAGGTAGAATCTATTGCTACAGTACAGTGGTAGCTTGACTGTCCCTCCTCTCAGGGTCAGCCCAAGGGTTTGAGGGGCCATGTGCCAAGCCTTGCTGTGGGGCCCCAAAGGCTTGCCAGTCTGCTGGCGGCTTTGCCACCGGCGGGTTGGGAGAACCTTATGGCTGGCAGAGCTCTAGGGAGGGGCTTGTCCATTGTAGGTGGAGCCTCCAAAAATCCAGCAACAAAGAGTTTTCAGCGTTAAGATGTGATGGACAGAACATTAGTTTACACTGGGAACTCCTTGCTGCTGAGTAAAACCCTGCCACTTGGAGACTGAGAGAACCCTCCTACTAGCATCTCATCCAGTAAGTGGATGGGACTCCAGTAGGACAACTCGCTCTCTCTCCATCAGTGGTAGTGCCATAGCAGGATAAAAAAATCCTGTTCACATATTTAAAACATACAAAACCTCTGGGCCACATCAAAATAGCTGCATGCTATTAACAATACTTGATCACACAAGCACGTTCATATTTAGTAAAAATAGCATGTGAGGAGCCACTCGAAGAAGAACAGAAGGTTGCTACCTTGTAAATAAGGTTCTTTGAGATGTCCCCAAACATTCTCACAAATACCCACCCTTCCAGCCTCGCATAGAATTTTTCCCTTCTATTTCTACAAAGGGTTGGAAGGAACTGTCAGTCTGAGGGGGAGCGCACTTTTTATACTACAGGAGCTCAAGACCATCATGTGGCTATTATTTGAACAGGGTGAGCATGCACCACCCAGTTGTGAGAATGTTAGGTGCCATCTCGAAGAACCTTCTTTACAAGGCAACAAATTTCTGATCGGCACATGGGGAGGAGCTGTTTGTAAACAAACCTCCCAGAGCGGTGAGCGGAGGTGGCGGAGGGGAGGGGGGGAAACCAAGCCAGGACAGGTGGCCACAGGGGCTTTGCTACCAATGGGGGTGGGGGTGGAATTTAAACTGCGGGGTCCGACTCCATCTCCGTAGTGCGGGGCTCCTCCCTTGGAGGCTGCTGCAGGGTCATGTGCATGGGCACCGGTGGCACATGCCTCGGGTCGGCTCTGCCTCCTCTCCACTGTTGTTATGTGATGCAAAGCAGGAATATCACCTGGATTTTCCCATGTTCTTTGCTTGTCACGCCCACTTTTCAAACCTCTGGCAAAATTAAATTTCCACACACCACACTGCATAATGCAGGCCTCTAGTTGGATGATAGAACGTTATAATTCTTTAGACAACTAGGAACGGAATAACCTACTAGAATGTCACAACAGTGGTCATTTTAGCCACAGAAACTGGACTGATTATGACAATGACGTCATTTCAAAAAGTCAGGTAAGAACGAGTTTGGAACGGTATAATGTGGTTGTATTAAAAACAGTGTCTGTGTGCTCTTGTTGTGGAAACTTGGCAGGCAGATGGTACCTGCAGCAGTGTAGTGGAGCAGGAATGCAGGGGAACAGAGTTCCCCCACTTTCCCTGCAGCCCCCCTCAGCATCCTTGGAGGGGCTCTCTTGAAGAGTTCCTGCACTTCTAAAATTACTACTACACCAGTGGGAACCTGCTAGAGGGCGTTTCTAGATGACTTCAGAGGTTATGATGGGACATGAAGCAAGAGATTCTCAGATACTTGGGGCCCAAACCCCAAAGGGAAGACCTTTATTGAGTTGGGCCAAGAATGGGAACTCTCTTCAGAGCTAATGGAAAAAACTGGAGGCGCTTACATGCCTTCTTTATGCTCCAAAGCTTTCCGCAGTGAAAGTCAGTGATCTGGGATACCACCTGTTCTGTGCTAAAAAAGGAAAGAGAGAGCTGCCACCATGCAGGGACTCTTTGATGAAACATGCACAATGCACAAACTACCAGGCAGCAATATGGAGAAGGTGTTTGAAGCAGGACCCAAGGACACAAAGTCCTGTTGGCAGGGGCTGGAAGTTGGAATCCAAAGATGGGACCAAGCAGCTGGTAATACACTGGATGGAAGGTCTGCCAGCACCTGAGGCTGTGTTTGATCTACTAGCCTGAAACTGCAACAAGAAGTGTGAGCTGCCAAGATGTCTGCTTGGAAAATGGACTCATGTGCACTGATACATGCAAACTTCCAGACTGTGGAAACCAGGCATCCAGTTCAGAGAAAGGTGAACATGTAGCTGAGGAAGACTTGGATGATGACTGTGATGACTAATTTGAAGATGAACATGTAAGACCACATGTGCTCAGGACAAAGTAACTAAACATATCTTTTAACAACTGAAATTTACAGTGTGTGTGTGTGTGTGTGTGTAAGTGCTATACATGCTATTACTATGTGCTTTCATAATTTGGATGTTTAGAACAAGTATATGGAAGCATACCTAGAACATTCCATTAGTGTCTTCAAAACTGCAGAAACAATGTCTAAGTACAATATATATCCACTTTTTGAAGAGTTCAAGAGTGTAAGTAGAAAGACTGCAGGAAGGTATAGTCATTGCAGTTCATGTTGAAAAAAATAGTCATAGGGAAGATTTCAATGCAAGGAACTGTAGTGAAGTGTATGCTATTTTAAAAAAACTCTCCAAGTTCACAAGTAGTTCTTATTTACAGAAAGAATGAAAGATGCCTGTAACCCTTACTAAGTAAACAAGTTCTCATTCTGTCTATTGCAGAGTCAAGTCTGCACATCTGGTTACCTTTTTGACAAAATTTCATCACCAAAGCTTTTAAAAATATTTAGGAACAGAGCTTTTCATGTACAGAAGCCTTGACAAAACAACACGGATGGTGGTGGTGGTGGGGTGTATGGTTAAAATTGTGATTACACACAAAACCAGGTGAGTGCTGCAAGTTTACCACCTATTTCCCATCTCTTGGGGTACAGACCTTCCCAGAAATCACTATTGACATTTCTCATCGCAGATGGTGAGAATTCACCCTTACTGGTGGCGCGGCTCAAGAACCAAATTTTAAGCAGAGGATTTCTGTCCATGGCCATGCACTTGGAATGTTGGGAAGTGTGTGTGTGAGCCTGTGAGAGGATACAGAACTTAATTGCTGAGGGTAGAGTTTATTGGCCGAGGGGGGTGGAGCTTGTCCCTCTTCAGCTGCTCAAAATGTTGTTAGGTATACTGTGCAACCATGCATGGGAAGTGGTTGCAGCCAAGCCTAAAAAAGTCTACTACTTTCAAAACTGGCCTAGCACTCTAATCTGCCTGCTGGGCTAATGGGGGTAGACACAGCAGCTCCTGTGACAATAGGATCCTTTCTAGACCCTGCAGCCTGGGATCCTTTTCAGCTACAGTAGGGAAGCGGGTGAGAGGGACTAGACCTGTGGAGAGGACAGATCCCAGCATGCAGCTTGACTAAAGGATGACGCAATGAAGTGCTGGAGTGTGTAGCATCTGCGTAAGCTCTTGGAGTTGGAAGGAATCTCCAGGATCAGCTAGTCCAACTCCCTGTTCTGATACAGGAGACTACAGCTACAAAATCCCCAACAGATGGCTGTCCAGCCTCCCTTTGAAAATCTGCAACAATGGAGAGTAGATAGCCTTCCAAGGCAACTTGTTCCATTTACACCCAGGTCTTACTGTTAGGGAGCTTTTCTTTATATTTAACCAAAATAAGCTTCCTGTAACTTGAGCCCACTGTTTCTCTAGTCCTGCCCTCTGTAACAATGCAGAACAGTTCCTTGCCATCTTCTTGCCGGCAGCCCTTTAGGTATTTGAAGACTGTTATCGTGTCTCCTCTTTGCTAGGCTAAACATAGACCTACCCAGTTCCTCATAAGACTTGATCTCCAGATCCTTTATCATCTTTGTTCTCCTCTGAATCTGTTCCAGTTTGTCAATGTCCTTAAAATGAGGTGCTCCAAACTGCAGGTAGCAGCACTCTGCTCCAGTTAGGGTAAATACAGTCCTTGAGTTGGCAAAGTTAGAGCATCTATGCAACAACAGATTGATGCTGTCTTGTGCAGGTACCAGTACAAGAAGAAGGTGGAGATGCAGGTAGGGTGGGCATGGGAGAAAGCAGTAGCACCTACCCAAAACTGCACGGCTGTCCTAATTCAGTTCCCATGCCCTTTTCTGGCTGTGGCTTCACAGATGGCAGCTGAATCCAGGATGGAAATGAAACAGTTTCATTAGCAGGTCCTCACACTTCAATCTGCTATAAATTGTTCCAATCACTACCAAGTGAGTGACAATAAAGTGAGTCCCCTGGCTCGATGCCTGGCTCATGAATATAATTTCAATCACCACTTGTCAGACATTCAGGGCAGGAATAGTGTGTGTGTGTGGAGGAGGGGGAAACGGGAGAAAGGTTGCAGGGTAGGACAGAGGTGAATTTGCAGATCTATGTGCAGGGAGCCCAGGGCAGGGATGGGAGAACAGGGGTGCTGCAGGGTGGGTCTGGGGATGAATCAGCAGAGCTGTGAGAAAGCCAGGGCAGGGAGAGAAGGGCGATTTGAATGAATTGGCAGAGCTGTGTTTGGTGACTCTAGGTGTAGGAGACGAATGGGAGGGGGATTTCTGGATGGCACAGAGAGAACGGCAGAGCTGTGTCTGTTGTCCCCGAGATCCAAGAGCTGTCTCTCCAACTCAGCTCGCAACAAGCAGCAGACCTTCAGGCCCGAAGGCAGAGGCTCCCACACAATGGGTTCTATCCCAAATGGGATCGTATCATCTACCAATGGGATCGTAACTCCAATTTGCTATGGGATAGCCTTGGCATGGACTTGCTGTCCAGGATCATAAGATACATCTCAAAGTGGGTTACACAAGCAAAGATTTCACGATCCCTGCTCTAAGGGATACATTTTCCCCTTAACCCCTTCTGTTTCAGTTGAGGTGCTTGCCTGGCCTTGGTCCTTACTGGGTTCTTCCAGCTCTTATTCACTCAGCTCCTCTTCATTGGGGCTCCCAGCTCTTATTCACTCAGCCCCTCTTCATTGGGGCATGCAGGCTGCAAAATTAACCCTTCCTCGTCCCATGCCCAAAGTGAGATGGCCTGTTGCAACCCCTCACAGGTTTCTGACTGGGAAGACTGATCCATGCCACAGATTGCTGGAAGGAAGCCAGGAGTTGAGGGTGTTCCAAATGTATAGTTAGTGTACTGGCGAGGAAATTACAGGGGGATGCAGAATCCTCTGAAAGACTACCTGTGTTGGACAGCCTCCTAGGTTTGTTGGATGTGACCTACTATGCTTAAAAAGTTGGGCATCTTGTTTTCCTTTCTCAACTTCTGTTTGCATTATCCCAGCAGCCTCTAGTAGAAGTCAAGGAGCTGACTTTAACTCAGATTGATGATGATGATGATGATGATTGATGATCATTTAATAATGTGGCTGATGCTGAAAAGCCACAATAAAGAGGCAGGGTCCTTAGAATTGTAGAATTAGAAAGGACATTAAGGGTCATCTAGTCCAACCTCTTGCTCCAAGGCAGGATGTCCTCTGCATTTGGCATCGCAGGCAGTTGCTTGTCTAGCCAGGTTTTGAAAACAACCAAGGAAGGAGATTATTCCGTTGCTCAAAAGCTTTTACTGTTAGGAAGTTTTTCCTCTTATTTAACCAAAATCTACATTGTTGCAATTCAGTCCCATTCCCTCTTGTTCTGCCTTCTGTGACAGTGGACAAATGTTCACCATTATTTCTGTGGCATCCTTTTAGATATTTGTAAACTGCTATCGTGTCTCACCTTAATCTTCTTTTCTCTTGGATGAACTTATCCAATTCTTTCATCCTTTCCTCATGCTGCATGTCATCCAGCCCCTGTATCATCTTAGCTGCTCTCCTCCAAATCTTCTTCAATTTGTCAACCTCCTTTTTGAAGCGTAGTGCCCCAAACGGAACACAATTTCTGTAGGTGACGTCTGGCCAGTGCTGAGTAAAGCTGTACTATACCTTCCTGTGTCTTGGCTCCAACACACCTTTTAATGCAGGGTCTTGCCCCAAAGGTCTTAAGTCTAGAATAAACAGGGGAAGAGCACATAGGGAGAGAAATGGGTAATTCATGAAGCTCCAAGCCATGCCTTGCTTGGGCCAGGGGCGTAGCAAGGTTGAGAAGGGCCCGGGTTCAAGCCTTAGTTCTGGGCCCCTAATGTGCGCGCGTGCTTTGCCCCCCCGCGCCACGGTAGCTACGCCCCTGGCTTGGGCTGAAGCATTGCTGTATGATGTGCGCTATCTCATTGCCTGTACCAACTGGTACTAGCCTAACCTGGGCCTTGCTTGTCCTGCCCACACCTTCCCTATATGGCAGACATGTGGCTTATGGGGGGGGGGGAGGGGGGAGGGAGGTGCAGTTTACCTTTGCCAAACATCTCAAAGAATGCTTAGAGTTGGCTCTTCTCTCTGGCTTTCAGAACAGGATGTCCCTTTGCTGCCCGTATTGGAAGTGTGGGATGGATCTAGGTACAGAATCCATGGAAAATGCACAATGTATACTTTTCAGAGGCTCAGAACTTGAGTTGATCAGAGTTTCTGTCCTAACCAGCAAAAGCTGTAAACCGGACAAATTCTTTGTGCCCGCTCTAGGGCTGTTTTACAATCCAGAAACAGCCCTACAGCTCTACTGCTGGTAATAAGCATGTTGTCAGTGCCCCCGTTTCTCAGATTGTAAGCCCTAGGGCAGGGTCTGTGTCTATCCAATTACTTTGTAAAGCGCCAGGTACATTGCTGGTGCTATATAAATGTTTGCTAATAATAATAATAATAATTAATAAAGCTGAGTGCATTAGCTTAGTTACAAAGGGAAGAGGGTTCACCCAGGCCTTTGGGGAGGAGGGGGGGGAGGATGGGTTAGGGTTTTAGCTCTTCCCTTCCCTTTCTTTTTTTATTTATTTTTCCCAACCCTGTTTTGGTTTTAAATTGCTGGATTTTTAAAAATGTTTTTTATTTGTCAAATGTTTTTTGTTTTTTTTTAACTGAATTGTACGTCNGACTAATAAATGTATAAAATAAAATAAATAAAGAGGGGAATCCTGAAAGATAAGGCAATATAAAGAGAAGCCTAGACCAGCACTCTAAGGGGGGTGGGGGAAAGCTAGGGAAAGGAGCTGGCTGATACTCCACAGTCATGCCTCCATCCTTCCTAGCTCATCCCACCAGCAGCATGTACAGATTTCACTGGAAGACAGCAGTCATGTGAGGGTTCAGTGCCACTTTCATTGAATGCCCACTGCTCATTCTTTCTTCAACAGAAGTGCAAGTTCGTGGGGGTATGTGTTGTGTGTACTACTGCCAATGAAACGCATTTGAGATCAGAGAGAAGCCAGTCCTGCTCTGCTCTGCTGATTATTCCTTACTGCCCTGGAGTTACACCTACTTGTGCCAGCACTGAATTTGGCCCCGGATTCAATGCTTTTAAGCCATTTGTGTCTTATGTGGCTCTCCTGCAGGAAGAAGGATCTTGGCCAGGGATGGCTTTAGTCTTGTTCCACATGGTGTGAAGGATACTTCACAAGAACAATCTGGGTTCCTCTGTCTCCAGGTTTAATTTGCACCAGGGCTCCGCCCCAGTACCTCTTCCAGATCCTGTCATTGCTGATTCTTTGCAAGATGCCACCCACAGCTGGATTCAGAAGTCAGTCTCTTCTGCACAGGGTTGGGGCTGATCAGTGAGGCCAAAGTGCAGATCAACAGCACCAAAGTGCTGAATGACAGCAGCAGTGCCAGCTCCAGCCCGCATTAAACTTTATCTGGTCCTAAGCAAGAGTTGACAAAGTGGGGGCAGAAATATGGGCTGTTAGAGCCATGGAGCCTAGCAAGGCAGCTCTACTGGCCCCTCTCAATACTCTTCATGCTTCTGATGTCCAAAGGGTGGGACTTTCAGGGCAGGCTTCAGCCACAGCCTTTCTGGTGGTGGTTAATCACGGACTCTCTCTGTGCTGCTGCCTGACACGTCTACCTCTGAGAGATTACTGGGTGATTGCAGATGGATTTGATATAATGTTTGGTAGCCTATAGCATTCCTGCTATTGCCCTAGCCTTCCAGTGCAATAATCTTGAGATGCTGAGAGCAGAGTGTGAATGCACCTAGTGTCATGTTTTGGATCCTGTAATTTCAGGGATTCATTCTGTTCCAGTAGGATGAGAATCTGGCTCGGGTTGTGAGAAAGGGTAACAAGTTCATTACAAAATGTGTCCCCCCTTCTGTGCCAACTCACTGGAAGTGTAGGTAATGTTTTCTTCTCTGTGCATGGTGCACAGAGGCTAGAGAAGTCAGCAGCAGCTTGGCCATGCAGCATGACCCTTGGCCATGCTTTTAGTTTTGGAGGACCCCACTTCAACCCCTGGGGTGTCAGCTGTCACAATATGGCAAACAGAAGACTGAACCTGGGTCTGCAGGGTTTTGGGCAGGTACCCTTACCACTTGCTTACCCAGAACCTTGTGCTTAGTAAACCAACCCTAATGGCCCATACCACACCCCACAGCATCTTGGTTGGATGTGCTTGGCTCACTTTCCCACACTGGGCTATGTAAGACCCCAGCAGTGTCTGTGCAATGTGACATCTACTTGGCTTGTCCATAAGACCTAGACCCTGCTCTGTGTTCCTGGTGGCATAGGCTGCTGTTCTGACATTTTTTGGGGAAGGAGTCTTGTTCTGCTGCTTGCTGACCCACCCCAGCCTGCCATTCCCTGCCTGTGACCCACATGCATTTCCTTCCTACCCTGACTTTTCACACGGGCTTGGTTCCTGTCTGGGCTGAAGTGTGTGATATCAACTTAATTGGGCACTGGGTTTCTGTCCCAGCTGAGATCATAACCTTCAGAGGGTTAGGAATCCAATTAGCTGGAGAAACAGCTAGCAGGTTGAAGCATTCCTCACCTCCCGTTGCTTAGTATTCTGAGCTTGCCCTGTCTCCCCGTTCTGGAACTTTCAAAAGTCACCTAATAAAAGCAGATTAGAATTCCTCTTCAAATGACTTCCATAAAGATTATTATCTGCTGTTAATTCCAGCTGGGAGCCTGCATTGAATAATGGCAAGATCCTGATTGAACAGGAAGGAAACTGATGGTAGTGGTACTAAGGCCGCTTTTAGACGAGACAAATTTGCGCATGATTGGTGAAAAATGTGCGTGTTTTAATGCTTGTTTAAACACCTAAACCATTTAAAATGCACATTTGCCATGATCGTGTAAAAGCCCAAACAGTTCTGAATGTGTTTTTAAAATAATGCACATTTTTTAAAACCGGTTTTGGCATCCCCCGATCATCAAAGGGGCTCAAAACCGGTTTTTAAAAATGCGCATTATTTAAAAAACACATTCAGAACTGTTTGGGCTTTTACACGATCATGGCAAATGCGCATTTAAAACGGTTTAGGTGTTTAAACGAGCATTAAAACACGCACATTTTACACCAATCATGCGCAAATTTGTCTCGTTTAAAAGCAGCCTAAGAGATGCCACCAAGTGTGCCCATCTTCTCCCTACCTTTAGGATGGGTCTGAACTCTGAATGTTAAACAGTTTAAAGGTTAAAAGGGTAATTTACCTGGTTAAATGGTTCCAGAGGTACTTACCTGACCATGGTCTGGGGTCTTGCTGTAACTGCGCCAAAAGGTTCATGCTGCCCCTGGCAGCATTCCTTGGGCGTAAGTCCAACCCTAATCAGAGAAAATGAGTAATCTGTTAACAATATCCAATTTTCTGTAAAAAGAGGAGAGTAAAAGAAAGGTAATTGTGATGGTCTTGGAAGGTGTCTGACCAAAAAGGCTCCTGAGTACTCTGACATAAGGGCAGGGGTCAGATAGGGGATTGCTTGTCATGCCACTGGTTCACAAAGTATGGAAGGGGTTAACCTCTAATGTATATTGACGTACCCTAGTAAGGGAGCTGTCAGTGGAATTACAGTAATAATAGTAATGTATCTGTTGAAGCTTTTCAATAATGAACTCGATTTAAGCTTTTAAAATTTGTCTCCATGTCACATCCTTCATTAGAGATCCAAAGGTGATGAAAGAGGCACCATACCTGGGTCCTATGATCACCGCAATGGGAGAGGCATAGTGCTCCCCTGGCAACATTCTGGTATTCCTGGGTGGACCCAGGCAAAGAGGGTCCCCAAAGGTCCACTTCCTTCAAACAGAGCAAAATCACTTAACGCTTCAGGTAACCTCAGGAGGCATCGCTTCAGGTGATGGTGATCTCTTGGCAGCCTGTGACGGCAACGCCTTGGTGGCTTTGGCCTCAGTAATGTCAGCAACAGGACTAGCTCTGGGCAGAGCAGTGGCCCAGTGCTACCTTACTCACTAAGCCTTCTTCTGGCAGGGGTGTCTTGGTCTCGCCTCTCGGGGGGGCAGGGTGCTGATTCCTGGCTGTTTGCTGGTAACTGGGGGGCCCCCTTAGAAAGGCCTGGCTCTGGGACAGCCCACTCCGGGTTCCCTGTGAGTGACTTCCACCCCAAGAAGGCCTTCTTTGTTGGTAGCCTTAGTGATTTACCCTTGGTTGAGTTCCATTTGAGTATTTGACCCTCATGAGTTCCACTTGTATGAGTGAGTTGTATTCAGGGCAGTGACTTTTATGAGTTCCACTCAAGGGTGGGTCGTAGCTGGTCAGCAAGGAAGACAATCCTCAGGCGAGGATTTGTAGTTCCAGTGGTGAGTTCCGACGAGTCGGGAAGTGTATCTGGGAACTTCAGCAAGCGTGGTAGTCTCTTAGGAGTGGTTCCTGGGAGTGTTGCTGCTTTTGCTGGTGTGACTGTTGGGGTGCCCTCCCTGTCTTCCTTTTAGCCATTGTCCCCTGCCCAATTACTGGTCTTACTGTCTTTACTGTCCTATAAGAGAGATTTTGAAGGGAGGCTTGCTAAAGAGTCGAAAACAAGTAACAAAAACTTTTTCAAATACATCAGAAGCAAGAAGCCTGCTAGGGAGTCAGTTGGGCCATTAGATGACAAGGAAGTAAAAAGGGCGCTCAGGGAGGATAAGGACATTGCAGAGAAGCTGAATGAGTTCTTTGTGTCGGTCTTCACTGCGGAGGATTTTGGGGAGGTACCCAAGCCGGATCCTTGCTTTGTGGGCAAGGAATTGGAAGAGCTGTTACAAATCAATGTGACATTGGAGGATGTTCTAGGGCAAACTGACAAACTGAATACTAACAAGTCACCAGGGCCAGATGGCATTCACCCCAGAGTTCTGAAGGAACTCAAATATGAAATCGCAGACCTACTGTTAGTAATTTGTAACCTGTCACTAAAATC
>QEPC01008917.1:2011728-2024317 GCA_003113815.1 Sphenodon punctatus
TGTCGTGAATCCGAGTGATTTTCTCTGCAAAATAATTAACAAACATGTCACAGCGGGCATTAGATAACTCCAGTTTCAGATGGAGAGACGGAGGACCGACTAAACCTCTCATCACCCAGAAAAGCTGCACTGGACGAAATTTTGCAGAGGCTATACGGGTAGCAAAACCCTCCTTTTTTGCTGCCCATACAACTACAGCAAAGGCACGTAAACTGGCTCTATGTTGCAATCTGTCAGCTTCAGCACGTGAATGGTGCCACAGTCACTCCAACTGCTGCCCTTCCCGCTTTAGCAACCTCAGACCCTTTGTAAACCACAGAGGTCTGAGGAGCTGTCGCCGGGGGAGCGGATGCCTTGGAGCCGTCCGGTCGATGGCCTCCATCAACAAGGTGTTCCATAAAGCCACAAGGTCATCGAGCGGACGGCCTTCAGAATCAGAGGGTAACTCCCCAAGAGCTTTCCGGAACCTCTTGGGTTCCATTAGTCTCCCAGGGGTGAACCATCCGAATTTATTCTACACCCCCCCGCCCCCCGGGGGCAGACATGTGCCAGGAGATGTGCTCGGAGGAGGTAATGATCTGTCCATGACAAGGGCTCTGCTGACACCTCCCCCATCAATGAATCCCCCGCCTTAAGGCCAGTGCAAAAAAATAAGGTCCAGGGTACGTTCCCCATCATGCGTTGGGCCGTTGACAATTTGTGACAGGCCCATGATTGCCATGGAAGCCATGAACTCATGCTCCGCACCACCGAGACTGGTGTCAGCATGCATATTGAAGTCCTCCAAGACTAGTGTGTTCAGGGAGAGCAACACCATGTCCAACACCAACTCCGTCAGAGCGAGTAGGGATGCTGTCGTACAGGTAGGTGCATGGTATACTAGCAGCACCCCCAATCTGTCCCCTGACAAATCAAACACAAGATGGAGGCCCTCTACCCCTGATATGGCCTGCACCAGATACCTCCTGACAGACCACGAATCCTTAACAATAATGGCTACACCACCCCCACCACCACCCAGACTGATGCTCCGACCGAGGCTGATGCTACACGGAGTACCTGGCCGGAATGAGCTCAGCCAATATAGGATATTCACACCATCCACATCCAGACTCTTTGCCACATCAAGGCTCCTTTTACTGCTGTTTTAGGGTCACTATTTATCTGGCTTATTTCTTTTGTGAGGCTTTCAACTCCTCGACTTCCTGTAAGAGGTGGTTCTCCGCCTCGCCCTCCGTGCCTCAGAGTGATCCCTTTGATCCACCAGGGGCGCCTTTCTGGAGGTCCCCCGTGTAAGACGGGGGGGGCCACAATGGAGAGGGCGTTCTTGGTGGCTGGGCCACAGTTGTGGAATACCCTCCCGGAGGAGGCTCGCCTGGCCCCGGGCCTCTTGCCCTTTCGACGTATTTGTAAGACTTGACTGTTCGCCCAGGCCTTCGGAGGGGAGGGTGGGGTGGTGGGTTAATTTTTGTGGGGGGTGTTTTAAATTTGTTTTATGTTTAAAAATTGTTTTTTAAAACTGTTTTATATTGTGTTGGAAGCCGCCCCGAGATGCCGTGGGCATGGGGGGCGGCATATAAATGTAACGAAATAAATAAATAAATATAAATAAATTTACCAGCCTCTTCATATTATCATATACACAATCTAACATTAGGTCTGATATTTCCATTTGGGGGGTTTTAACCATATTTTTACCCTCTTCCTGAGGCTTTCCTTGACTAGGTCCAGCTGGCCCGCTCTTTTACCACCCTAGTGGGACAAGTTTGCTTCATATGTCCCTATAATGCACAGCTTGTATTCATTGCAACATTAGAACCTAAGCATTATTTGTGCTTTTCAAGAGGCCACTGCCCTCACTTGCATCCTGGACTGCATAGGGAGACGTCTGGGAATGTGAGACCCCCCCCCAGCCCAGAAGAGAGGGAGTGAGAGGGTCCCACTCAGCTAGGTTGAGGGGAAGCCCAGGATGCAGAATTCCACACTTCCATTAAGGAAAGACTAGTCTCCGCAAGGAAGCAGTAAGCAGACAGAATAAGCTGTGGGAATGAGGCCTTGTAGTAACTAACCTGTCTCAGAGTATGTTCTCCCATTTGTGGAGCTGCATGTTGTTTTCCACAGTCTCTGTTGTTGCCCTCACTTCAGGAGATACTCAAAAGAGAGAAAAGGCTGAGCAGGATCACAGTTTCATTAGGATTCAAACAAATTCCAAAGGGTAAAGTCATTGGTGAAAATTAGAGATGAAATGGGTAGTGGGTTTATTATTAATAGATGTTCACATTTTCAGGTAGCCCTTCAAATATGCAAATAATATCCACAGTCAAAACAGGTATCTACATAGTTTGTTTTTTGGGTGTTCCATTTCAGTTTTTTTGTTTTTCCTGTATTTTGGTTACACAGTACTTGGACCAGGAGGCAGCGGGAGGCCTCCGATTTGTCTCGCCTTAGCCATGAACTTGCTGGGTAACCTTGGGCCAGTCACAGATTTCTCAGCCTAACCTACCTCACAGGGTTGTTAGGATTAAGAGTTGAGGAAGTTACTTAATGTTACGGTTAATAAGCTAAAGCACTGTAAGCCATCCTGAGCCAAAGGGATAGGGTGGGATAAAAAAATCTTAATAAATAAAATAAAATAAAATAAACAACCAAAATAACTGAACCGACAAGCTGGAAAACCCAGAATAACTGAAACCAATACCTGGCAGAATGTTAACGCATATGGTTATTATCTGAACTGCCATTTTCAGTTCCGGTAGGGTTTATCTGACAAACTTACTCCTCTCAATTTAATTTCGGCTTTAATGAAAATGAAAATGTTTCCAGGTGTGACTATTTCAACAAAGTTTTGGAGCGAGTGAAACATTGGAAATGGAATTTTAGTACAGACAGTTTGATGTTTAGGATTTTGCTCCTGCTAGGGTTGAAATGAATATCAGAGCTGACAAATTCGATCAATTTTAACAAAGTGGGTATAAAGCTGTACTCTCTTCCTACTTTATTTGTAGTTTCAAATATTTGTTTGGGTATTTTCGTCGTCAGTATTTCAGTCCCCTCAGTATTTCTGTACTCAGTACTTTGTTCACATTGGCGGTATTATTTGGTGGGGTGGTTTGGTGTGTTTTGAATTTTCAAATGTAAATAGGATGGATTGCTTCATTTTGGACCACAGAATGAATGATGAATTGTGGACTCATTCCTGATGAATGCCTGTTCAGTCTTTTGTTGAAAACCTCCGGAGAAGGAGATCCACAACCTCCCTAGGCAGCTTCTTACACTGCTGAATTATTCTAACAGGAAGTTTCCTCCTAATATTTCACCTAAACTGAGCTCTCAGCAGTTTAAAATCATTGTTTCTTGTCCTGACTCAAATATGTCAATCTTGCCATGGTAATGAAAATGAATTTGATATTTATTTGTGGGAACAAATACGTGAATGATCCTCATGAATATGACATGCTGGCCACAATCCACCAACCATTTACTCCAAAGTAGCCCCATTACGCTACTCCGGAGTAAGTTGTTGATGGATTGCATCATATTCATTTCAGTCCTTTTTGAGACTGAGAGATCAGTGACTTTGGTTACGCATTTGTCACATGTTTTCGGAAATGGATTTTCATTGACTGGTGGAGCCTACATTCTGCCCACTGAGCCTCTATGTATGGAATGGTGCAAAGGCCAATAGCATAAAAGGATTGGGAGGGGTCCATCTGTGGCTTTTAGCCAAGCAGGTCAGCAAATGATACTTGTACGTTTTGGAAGCTGGGAATGAATGACTAGGAATGGATCATGCTTGCAGGCTTCCTCTCAGAGACAGGGTTCTGGGTTATATGATGGGGTTGTATTCTTGAATGCCAGACGAGCTGCCACTAATGTGAAGGTCTCATTGCAGGTTCTGCTTAATAATTAATAATGAAGCATCCGATAACAAAGCTTAATTGATCCATTAGCTAGATCTACAGCACATACAAATGGTGGCCCATTACTGATCCAATTCCAAAGAACAGTCCTGCAGCAGTTCCATACTTGCTCTGTTCCAGTGATGACCTCAATTCATTAAGATTTATATCCCTCCTATTTACAAGACACTACAAATTCTACAGCCCCTGCCCACCTGCACCGTATCTGCCTTTGCACCTATTCTGTAGAGCACGAAGGGTGTTAACAAACAAAACCATCATCTGTTTGAGTCCGGGTTTGTTTCATGCAGCCCCCACTCATGTTTAGCATGTAGAACGTAACAAATGGGGAGCCCCCTGTGTGTATTCCATGTGCATTCATGCAGCCAGTCATGATTCACAGCCATGGCAAACCATGGGAACAAGAAGCCGCCCCAGCTGTTTGTTTCTTCTGGGCTATTGTGACTCTGGGAGGCTGTCCAGTGCCTGCTATTCCTGCCAACCCCTGGTTGTTCATACCTGGGTTTATACCTGTCAGCACTTGGCGACTGTAATTAACCAGTTGCTATGAACATAACGATGAGTTGAAGTAGCAAATTGCATACTCTATTGAGCACCTATAGTGAAAAGTGAAAATGAAAGTAATAAATAAATTAAAAGCAATCGATCCTTTCCATGCGGTCACCCATTTTTATATCCACAGCTCACTGTGATGCACTGGCAGGTAGCAGCACAGTTGTATTGGGGTCTTTCACTCCATGTTGTTGGAAATTCCTCTCAGTTCACATAACCCCCCTCCCAGTCAAACACGCGCCTCTTATACTCCCTCTCTATCCTCTTCTTCATCACCATATAGCATGGGTGCAAAACATCCCCACTTGTGAGGGCTTTCTGCACTTCTTTGAGTGTCCAAACTTTGTATAGGGCAATAAGTTCCCCTTCAGTCACTTCACATTCCCTGTACCCAGAGGGACTTGTTTCCCCAAAGATATTCATCTCTTCACCCCTATCAAGGCACTCCCAGTGGTCACTTAGGTATCCTCTTGCTGTCATCAGGGCAGTGATGAGAAAGACTGGCAAAGAAGGTCCAATCCCTGTTATTGACCACCTTACTTCTGGCATTGCATGAACCTTAAGGAAACAGTCATTCTTATTTAGATCGCACTCTCTTACTTGATCTGGGACTCCCACTGTTGCATTCTGCAGAACTTGGAACTACAGCATGGTTTGCATGTTGTCTGTGTTGGTATATGCAACATCCATAAGTCAATGCCTGCTGAATTAAGAACAGTGATTGACTATAGAGCCACCAGATGGCACTGCTAAGTTTATGTGTACATGGAAGGGAGATGGGGTTTTGCAGTTGAATTCCTTTGTGGAACCACTCCTTTTTCCCTTCTCTCTCATTGTCTCAGTCTCAATTTTGTCTTCTTACTAGTTAGATGCAACTACGAATCTGTGCCTGGAAAGCTTAAGTAAAGTTCTGTTTTTAAACCTTCAGCTGCATTTGTCCTTACTGATTGCGAATCAGTTATTACTCTGCAACAGTCTGCACTCCACCATGCATACTTAGAATAGAACCCCATTGTGAGCATGTACCATCCTATGAATGTATAGGCAGACTATGGGCATGGGTCTGCCAGTTCTCTTTGCACATTCAGCCTCGTCCAAAAGTCGGCAAAGGCCAGCATATCCATGACCACCAATTTCTCAGCCATGGGGATCCTGGTCTGCCACAGCACCTGAACTTGAATTTCATTTGGTTGTAGTGCAATCAACTTACTGCAATGAGTTTTTCTATGGTGTTATGACCCCTCATGCTCATTCCAAGCAAAACCTGTCATTTTTCAGATAAAAAAATTATGAGTAACTTTCAACCAATGGGCAATAGCATCCTGGTCCTGCTCCCACATACATTCCAAGCACAGTGACCTTCAGTGTCTTGCACATCTCCCTACCTTCTGTCTATCTAACATGCAGCAGTTCCCATCCCTGATTTAAAAAGTGCATGCTTTCATGGTGCTAATATCGGCAATATTTTGAAGATAAGTTTGTGGACTGACGTGGTTGTGACCAGAATGTATATGCAGTTTAATTGCCACCTAGACTGACCATGCAGATGTATCAACACACACTCACAGAGCAGAAGCTTGGTGAAAAGTTTTTGCCCAATAGCCAGCCTGTAACGCCACATGATCGATTGCAGCTCACATGCAGCACGCAGCCAATCCCAGCTATGCATTTGCCTAGCTCTTTATTATTTATTATTATTAACAAACATTTATATAGCGCAAGCAGTGTACCTGGCACTTTACAAAGTAATAAAATAGACAGGGTCCCTGCCCCTAGGGCTTACAATCTGAGAGACAGGAGCTGGGGGAGAGACTTAGGAAGGGGAACAGAGGGAGAGACAAGGGGTCTAACATTCATGAAGATGCGAGGTCTCAAGTGCACGTACTTGGCTTGGTTACGATGAGAATGACAGCAGGCAGGTCCATGTTGCAAGGATAAGGGTAAACCGATCGTAGGTATAGGAATAGTGGCTCAGCAGGATAAAGAGTCAGACAGAGCAGAGCGAAAGAGGTGAGTTTTAAGGAGAGATTTGAAGGTATGAAGGGAGGGGGCAAGGCGGATGTGGACAGGGAGGGAGTTCCAGGCATGGGGGGCAGCAAGTGAGAAGGGACGAAGGCGCTTAGGGGAGCAGGGAAGGCGTGGAAGGGTGAGAGAAGGGACAGAGGAGGAGCGAAGTGCACGGGCTGGAGTATGGAGGGCGATAAGTGCAGAGAGGTAGGGGGGAGCAAGGTTGTGAAGAGCTTTATAGGGGAAGAGCTCTTGTAACTGTTCAAAACATTTGGCACATGGTCAGCAGAGTTCAGAGATGCTGGAACTGCAGCTATGGAGACTCGCATTGAGGCCTTCTTTTCTGCTGCTGAGCAGAACTTGCAAAGAATACAACAGCTCAAAGCCTATTGTGGTCATTTGCATGATGTTATGTCAAGGCAGAGAAAGGCTCTCTAGCTTTGGGCATGATAGCAGGGTATCAACAAACAAGGCCTGTTGGTTTTGGGAATCCTGTCTACTCCCTGAAGCTCTGGCTCTTGAAGGCATACCGCATTGCCCACACCCTGGAGCAAAAGGTACTTTAACTGACAGCTCAGAGCCATCTGTTCTGTTGGGGAGAGAGCTTTCAGGTTTGTAAAGCAGTGCTGGAGATTAACTGCAGCAAGAATTGATTTCCATCTGGAGACCGCTCCACTTCTAACTATTGCCCCCTTGATGTGGATTCCTGCTTGTGGTGAGGGGGGCACTCAGTGAGGTTTCCTGCTCTTTGTGGTTAGCCTTGATAGGTGCAGTATGTCCACCCACGTTTGCCATGTGTGGAGACCTGTAAAGTGGAGAAGAGATCCTGGTGGTTGAAACGCACCTCTTATTAGTGTAAACAAGAGGCCCCAGGATCACTCACCAATTGGCTAATTGACTTTTTGGCAAGGGCCAACTAGATGCAGCACTGGACTTGCTTTTGGATAGCGGTGCCTGGGTAGAATGCTTGTGTATCTCTTGCACTATTTTATTTATTTATTTATTTAATTTATTTATATAAATTTTTTATCCCACCCCTCCTGCCCTTTCAGGGCAGCCCAGGGTAACGAACAACAATATAAAAACAATTTAACACAGTTAAAAATTCATAAAATGCAGGGGAGAAAAAAAAACCTCCCCCCACCCCTCCCCCTCGCCAAAGGCCTGGCGGAACTGCCAGGCTTTACATAAACGTTGAAATGACAGGAGAGTGGGGGCCAACTGAGCCTCCTCTGGGAGCGAATTCCACAACACAGGGACGGCCACTGAAAAAGATCTGATATCGGTGGCCACCTGCCTCACCCGGGGAACCTCCAAAAAGGCTCCCACGTGTGATCTCAAGGGTCGCATGGGTGCATGGGGAGTGAGGCGGTCCTGCAGATAAGCAGGACCCAGGCCGTGAAAGGCTTTAAAGGTTAGAACCAGCACCTTGAACCTGTTAGTTTCATGAAGTGTCCCCTAGTGTTGGTACTATTTGAGAGTAAATAACCATTCCCTATTTACTTGTTCCACACCACTCATGAGTTTATAAACTTCTATCATATTCCTTCAGTCCTCTCTTCTCTAAGCTGAAAAGCCCTATCCTATCTAGCCTCTCTTTGTACAGGAACCGTTTCATACCCTTTATCATTTTTGTTGCTCTTCCCTGTAGCTTTTCTTGTTCTACTGTACCTTTTTTGAGATGTGGCAACCAGAACTGTACATAATACTCCAGGTGTGTTCGCACCATTTATTTATATAGAGGCATTCTTATATTTTATCCCTTTCTGAATAATTCCTAACTTCCTATTTGCTTTTTTTGGCTGCTGCAACACGTTGAGCTAGAGATTCAAGATATCATCCACAATGACTCCAAGGTCTCATCTCTGAGTGGTAACTCCTAATTTAGAACCCAGCATTGTGTATACAGTTTGGATTACTTTTCCTTATGTGCATCACATTGCACTTGTCAACATTAAATCTCATCTGCTATTTAGATGCCCACTCACCCAGTCTTGCATGATCCTCCTGCAATTCTTCACAATCTGCTTGGGTTTTAAGTAAATTCATGAGAAATATGTTCTTTCCATATTCTGCCTCAGAGCAGGAGGTCAGATAAGCTGAGTCTTGAGGTCCCTTCCAATCCTACAATTCTAGGATGAAATGGGAATTGAGCAGGGACACCCGGAGCCAAAAGCATGTGCCTTTACAATGTGAGCTAAAGAGAGGTGTGGCTGCTAAGGGTAGTAATGGATACATATACTCTTCTCTAGGTCAGGCGCTGGGCAGACATATCTATACAGGCCTGGGCTTATGGATTGGAGTATTGAAAATGGCAGAGCAATGTGATTTAGCATGGCTGTTTCTAGCCTCCCTGCTGTGTTTGTCCTGTGGTGTCTGCTTTGGATGCCAGAGCCCAAGACTACATTTCACACTGAGGGAATGAGGAATTGACTCGCTTTGCTCCTGTCTGGGTCCTGAACACAGAGGCTGCTGCACCCATTGTTCTTTATTAGTTTAATATACGTTGAAGCCTCCAAATAAATGCTGGGGACCAGGTGGAACAGATGAAATGTGACTAAGTTCTTGGATGACTGATAATGAGCAGGGACTGGAAAATCAATTGTGTTAATTTCTGGCCTGTCACTGGGACAGAGAACTAATGAGAAAATCTGTCTAACTTAATGGTATTTACACATTATACAGAGTGTGATAAAATTGTCTCCAGGTGCCACCTGGCATCACAATTATGGGATTATTGCTGATTCGGAGGCAGAGATGGAAATCCGGAGGCAGAAAAACTACCTTCATGAGGGATGACACCTGGCGATAAAGCGCCAGGAGTGGAAACAGCCGCTCGCAACTCCCCTTGTTCTGGTGCTAGCAGAGACAAAGCAGGGGAGCTGATGCATTTAATGGGCCAGCCTGTGCAGAGGTGCGCAGCAACTGTTTTAAGTTTTACAGAGCTCTTATTTATTTTTATTATTTGTTCAAATGTATATGTTGCCTTGAGCCTCTGTGGGAAGGGCGGCTTACAAACTATACAACAACAGCAATAAAATCCATGCAATAAAAAACTCCCACCTTCACCTCACAATTCCCCCACCCCACCCCATTCTGTCCAAAAACCCAACTAACCCCACCTGCCTGCGAAATGCCTTTCCAAATAAAAATGTTTTACACTGCCTCTGGAAGATGCTTAGGCGAAACCCGGAAGTTCCCCGGAAGGCCTGGTGAAGCGCTTAAGCCAGCGCTGCAGCCGGGACTGCGCCGCGCTGCTGCTGCCACCGCCGCCACCCAGAGGAAGCACAACAGCACACAGGTAAAAAAGGCGATCCGGGGTGTGTGTGTGTTAGGTTACCTACCGGAGTGCCAGCTGCCAGACAGCCTGGGCTCCCGGAGGAGAGCTCAGCTGCCTGCCTCCATAGCCCTGGCTGGCTGGAGCCCTGGTCCGGTTGGTTTTAACTAAAAAAACAACAACAAAAAAACCAGGCTGGGCAGGGTGGGTGGGGGGANCACAACCTCCCTAGGCAGCGTCTTACACTGCTGAATTGTTCTAACAGGAAGTTTCCTCCTAATATTTCACCTAAACTGAGCTCTCAGCAGTTTAAAATCATTGTTTCTTGTCCTGACTCAAATATGTCAATCTTGCCATGGTAATGAAAATGAATTTGATATTTATTTGTGGGAACAAATACATGAATGATCCTCATGAATATGACATGCTGGACACAATCCACCAACCATTTACTCCAAAGTAGCCCCATTACGCTACTCAGGAGTAAGTTGTTGATGGATTGCATCATCTTCATTTCAGTCCTTTTTGAGACTGAGAGATCAGTGACTTTGGTTACGCATTTGTCACATGTTTTCGGAAATGGATTTTCATTGACTGGTGGAGCCTACATTCTGCCCACTGAGCCTCTATGTATGGAATGGTGCAAAGGCCAATAGCATAAAAGGATTGGGAGGGGTCCATCTGTGGCTTTTAGCCAAGCAGGTCAGCAAATGATACTTGTACGTTTTGGAAGCTGGGAATGAATGACTAGGAATGGATCATGCTTGCATGCTTCCTCTCAGAGACAGGGTTCTGGGTTAGATGATGGGGTTGTATTCTTGAATGCCAGACGAGCTGCCACTAATGTGAAGGTCTCATTGCAGGTTCTGCTTAATAATTAATAATGAAGCATCCGATAACAAAGCTTAATTGATCCATTAGCTAGATCTACAGCACATACAAATGGTGGCCCATTACTGATCCAATTCCAAAGAACAGTCCTGCAGCAGTTCCATACTTGCTCTGTTCCAGTGATGACCTCAATTCATTAAGATTTATATCCCTCCTATTTACAAGACACTACAAATTTTACAGCCCCTGCCCACCTGCACCTTATCTGCCTTTGCACCTATTCTGTAGAGCACGAAGGGTGTTAACAAACAAAACCATCATCTGTTTGAGTCCGGGTTTGTTTCATGCAGCCCCCACTCATGTTTAGCATGTAGAACATAACAAATGGGGAGCCCCCTGTGTGTATTCCATGTGCATTCATGCAGCCAGTCATGATTCACAGCCATGGCAAACCATGGGAACAAGAAGCCACCCCAGCTGTTTGTTTCTTCTGGGCTATTGTGACTCTGGGAGGCTGTCCAGTGCCTGCTATTCCTGCCAACCCCTGGTTGTTCATACCTGGGTTTATACCTGTCAGCACTTGGCGACTGTAATTAACCAGTTGCTATGAACATAACGATGAGTTGAAGTAGCAAATTGCATACTCTATTGAGCACCTATAGTGAAAAGTGAAAATGAAAGTAATAAATAAATTAAAAGCAATCGATCCTTTCCATGCGGTCACCCATTTTTATATCCACAGCTCACTGTGATGCACTGGCAGGTAGCAGCACAGTTGTATTGGGGTCTTTCACTCCATGTTGTTGGAAATTCCTCTCAGTTCACATAACCTCCCCTCCCAGTCAAACACGCACCTCTTATACTCCCTCTCTATCCTCTTCTGCATCACCATATAGCATGGGTGCAAAACATCCCCACTTGTGAGGGCTTTCTGCACTTCTTTGAGTGTCCAAACTTTGTATAGGGCAATAAGTTCCCCTTCAGTCACTTCACATTCCCTGTACCCAGAGGGACTTGTTTCCCCAAAGATATTCATCTCTTCACCCCTATCAAGGCATTCCCAGTGGTCACTTAGGTATCCTCTTGCTGTCATCAGGGCAGTGATGAGAAAGACTGGCAAAGAAGGTCCAATCCCTGTTATTGACACCTTACTTCTGGCATTGCATGAACCTTAAGGAAACAGTCATTCTTATTTAGATCCCACTCTCTTACTTGATCTGGGATTCCCACTGTTGCATTCTGCAGAACTTGGAACTACAGCATGGTTTGCATGTTGTCTGTGTTGGTATATGCAACATCCATAAGTCAATGCCTGCTGAATTAAGAACAGTGATTGACTATAGAGCCAGCAGATGGCACTGCTAAGTTTATGTGTACATGGAAGGGAGATGGGGTTTTGCAGTTGAATTCCTTTGTGGAACCACTCCTTTTTCCCTTCTCTCTCATTGTCTCAGTCTCAATTTTGTCTTCTTACTAGTTAGATGCAACTACGAATCTGTGCCTGGAAAGCTTAAGTAAAGTTCTGTTTTTAAACCTTCAGCTGCATTTGTCCTTACTGATTGCGAATCAGTTATTACTCTGCAACAGTCTGCACTCCACCATGCATACTTAGAATAGAACCCCATTGTGAGCATGTACCATCCTATGAATGTATAGGCAGACTATGGGCATGGGTCTGCCAGTTCTCTTTGCACATTCAGCCTCGTCCAAAAGTCGGCAAAGGCCAGCATATCCATGACCACCAATTTCTCAGCCATGGGGATCCTGGTCTGCCACAGCACCTGAACTTGAATTTCATTTGGTTGTAGTGCAATCAACTTACTGCAATGAGTTTTTCTATGGTGTTATGACCCCTCATGCTCATTCCAAGCAAAACCTGTCATTTTTCAGATAAAAAAATTATGAGTAACTTTCAACCAATGGGCAATAGCATCCTGGTCCTGCTCCCACATACATTCCAAGCACAGTGACCTTCAGTGTCTTGCACATCTCCCTACCTTCT
>QEPC01008917.1:2048152-2072121 GCA_003113815.1 Sphenodon punctatus
CCATTCATTTCAAATGTCCGCAATGTAAAAAAATCCGGCACAGGGAACTGGTACCGGTACCCCAGATTATCAGGTTAATCCGATACTGCCTGTACAGCAAAATACCGGCAGTATTGGATATTGGGGGAACCGAAATTCCCACCCCTAGTACAGCCACTTGCAGAGGCCCCCCCAGAGTCCAAACTCAACTGAACCTCCTCGCTCCATGGTAGAGTTATGCCTCTGCTTCCTTCCACAGCTCAGTACCGTGGGCTGGGAGGTAAGGACCCAGCGGATGTTAATTTTGGCCAACTCATCAGCTGTATCAGAGCAACCAGGATGAGGCCAAGCTGCCTCTGTGTGGTACTGGGCTCCTGCCCTGGCAGGCTAGGAGAAACTTCAAAATATGTAGGTCTGAAAATACCTCTGTACCATGGAGAGAAGCTGCAATCTCCCTCAGGCCACTGGCTGAGAGGCTGCTGTTGATCACAACTGATGAGAGATGCATCCCAGCCCCAAGCTCCCACCCATCTGTGAGGAGTTAATACAGTGGGGGCAGCGTCACTGTAATTGATGGTATCTTACAGTTCAAGACATCCATAACCCAGTTCACTCCAACACCTCCGCCTCCCAGTGTGCTGACAGCCATGTCCTTGTCTCCTTGCTGTTGTGCATCATGTTCCTCCCTCTATCCCCCTCCCCCTTTCCCAGTCTACCTTTTAATGTGCTGAGCAGTTACAGTCCCAGCAGCTGCAGGTGGATGAGGGCGGATGAGTGATGTTGCAGATAATTTTGCTTGGTCTGTTTTCTCCCTAAAGACCAAATTCTCCTCTCTCTGCCTCAGCTATTATTAAAAGAGGGTGTTTTTGTTTTTTCTTTGCCCAAGGACAAAGCTTGTTTGGAGGACTGAAGGGAAGAAGGTGGAGAGCTCAGGCCAAGGATAGGTTTGCACATTAAAGGCTGTAACTAGAAAGACAGGCTAGAATCTGACCCCACACCCAAGCTGAGGTTCCAAGAAAAGCTGAAAAAGACATGCAAGGTTCATTCATGCACTGATGCAACTTTAGCTCCTTAATCTGTGTTTGCCCTATAGCAAGACATTCACACAACTGTTGATTCCCCAACATTCCAATGGCCTATTTAGGACATTTCAGGTACCAAAGAATAAGGGAATGTTGTGTGAATAAGTCTTCTAAGGGTGTCAACCTTTGTGCTCCTGCTTGTAACTAGGGTTGCTACCTTTCCTCCTGCTGGAAAAGGGGCAGAGCAAAGGGAGCAACTCTCTGCCCCTTTCCTGTTGGTATATGCAACATCCATAAGTTAATGCCTGCTGTATTAAGAACATTGACTATAGAGCCACCAGATGGCGCTGCTAAGTTTATGTGTATGTGGAAGGGAGATGGGGTTTTGCAGTTGAATTCCTTTGTGTAACCACTCCTTCTTCCCTTCTCTCTCATTGTCTCAGTCTCCATTTTGTCTTCATACTAGTTAGATGCAACTAAGGATCTGTGCCTGGAAAGCTTAAGTAAAGTTCTGTTTTTAAACCTTCAGCTGCATTTGTCCTTACTGATTGTGAATCAGTTATTACTCTGCAACAGGTTATGGGCCCAGACCTCTTCAGAACAGCCCAGAACAACTCTAAAGTCTGGAAGTGAGCTGAAAGGAAAAGAGGCCCAAAGGAAACTCCCAGAGGAGTTTCGTAAGTGAGCAGAAGAACCAGAATCCCAATCTGAGGGGAGGGAAGCAAGCATGGCCAGCAGCTCTGAATTAAAGCTTTCAGTCTGCAAGCTGAATAACACAAACTACCAGTTGTGGAAATTCAAAATAGAAATGCTCCTATCCAAAGATGACCAGTGGGAGGTGATCACCACAGACAGACCTGCAGCAAACCCTGAGGAGTGGGACAGAAAGAACAGACAGGCAAAGGCAACCATAAGCCTGCTAGTAGAAGATGACCAGTTAATCCGCATAAGGGAGGAGGCCACAGCAAAGGGCATGTGGAATGCACTGCAGAAGCTGCATGAAAGGACCAGCTTGAACAGTAAGCTGTTTCTCCTAAGGAAACTGTAGCAGATGAGACTTAAAGGGAAGGAGATGCAGGATCACATAAACTCAATGCTGGAAGTGGCAGCACAACTGCGAGGCATCGGCGAAGAGATAAAAGACAACCACGTGGCAGCCTTACTTCTCTGCAACTTGTCTGAATCATACAGCGCCCTCATAAACGCCCTAGAGACAAGGCCTGAGGCAGATCTAACACTGGAATTTGTAAAAGGGAGACTCATGGATGAATTCCAGCACAGGAAAGAAATCATGCAAAACAATCAGGGACAGGATAATGAAACTGCCCTGAGATTCTCTCTGACCTGGGGTGTAGCTAGCTGGAAACAGCAACTCACTGCCCGTGTGAGGCAGATGGCAGAGGCAGTAGCGGCGCAGAGACCAGCAGTTTCTCTCCCCCCCTTTAGACACTTCAGTTGTGCTGGTATTGGGTGTGGGGAGAGGCCCCATTGATGCCAGCTGGGGCGCGAGGGCTGCTCCACTCATTTCCCCCCCACCCTTGAGGGGGCAGGCAGTGCCGGAGGCGCGTGTCGGAGGCATGTGCCGAAGGGGCACGTTCAAAGGGGCCTGCCCTTTGGCCGTGCCCTTCGGCAGGGCCCTGCGGTGGAGGTGGAGGGGGTAATGTATAGTAGGGGGATTGTTAATTTGTTTATGCTGCAACTGGTTAGAATATCTCCCCTCAGTGAGAGGGAGGAGGAGATAGAAGTAGGTGGCCTCACCTGGTGGCAGCAGGTGAGGCGGGAAGGAGATACTCATGCTGGACCCGAGGTGTCAGGTGCCAAAGTGAGGAGATGTGGAGGCAGTAATATGTAATCTGAAATTGTGGCTGTGGGGATTTTCTGGTTTTGTATTTAAGATGATAGTATTATGTATATGTATATGTATATTGATGTCCTCTGCATAGGACTTGTTAGAATTTGGATAGCATGGTCCTCTGTGTAGGATCCATGCTTAGAGTGCATCGATTTGTGAGCCGCCTCAAGCTGACTTGTCAGGAGAGAGCGGGATATAAGAATCAAATCAAATCAAATTGCAGATAACAGATTGCACAAGAAGGAAACAAGGGCATGTTTATGTTTTTGGTTCAAGAAAGAAGGACACCTAAAGAAAGTCTGCTCCATATGGAAGGCAGAACAACAAAAGCAGTCTCCACAAATGCCTAAGCAACGGGTCAAGACTAAACCAGTGACACAACCACAGAACAGTGGAGAGGATGTTTTAGAGCAACACAGATCAACTCATCACAGGACTGGTGTGTTGACTCTGGAGCCACAAGTCACATGACCAGCGACAAGAGCTTATTCACAGTACTGGACCCAAGTAACAAAGAAGAGATATACCTCGCTGATGGAAACAGCATCACTGCAGAAGGTATTGGCGAAGGAATTCTAAGTTGCAACAAGCCACACGGAGGCACACTAGCAGTACCGGTAAAGGATGTGCTGTATGTGCCTGGCTTAGAGGGAGGACTCCTATCCGTTAAACGCCTAACAGAGAAAGGGCTCACCGTAAAGCTCCGTGGTAATGAATGCACAATCCAGAAGGGGACAAGGGTCCTAGCCAGAGCCTGTGCAGATGAGCACCTGTATCGCTTGAGTGCAACCAAGGAACAAGCAAAACTCACTGCACATGAGCAACACAAGGACTGCATTCATCTGTGGCATCGACGCCTGGGTCACAGGCACCCAGAAAGTATAAAGGAACTGCAAAGACAGCAGCTGACAAAAGACCTGATAGTAACAGCATGTCCCTTGACCATGAGATGTGAATGCTGTATCAAAGCTAAAGCCACCAGAGCAACGCTCCCCAAGGCAAGCCAGACAAGAACCTCCAAGCCACTTGACCTCATACACAGCGATGTGTGCGGCCCCATGAAAGTACCCACACCTGGAGGGAACAGATACATAATGACATTCATAGATGACTACTCAAGATACACAGTCACATATCTCATGAAGCATAAGGATGAAGTACTGGAAAAATTAAAGGACTACATAACCATGACAAGCAACAGATTCCAACGCAAGCTGCTCGTACTTCGAACCGACAACGGAGGCGAATACACAGGAAAGAGAGTTGAAGACTTCCTGAGAGCCCACGGGATAGAGCACCAGAAGACGGTACCATACACGCCCGAGCAAAATGGGGTAGCTGAAAGAAAGAACAGAACCTTAACAGAAATGATCAGGTGCATGTTGACGGACTCTGGACTGCCAGAAAAATATTGGGGCGAGGCAGTAGTTACGGCGACATATCTACAGAACCGACTCTACTCAAGAACAGCAAGTAAAACTCCATATGAACTCTGGTATGGAGAGAAGCCTAGTGTGGGACACATCAAAGTGTTTGGATGCAAGGCATACGTGTACATTCCGGAAGAGAAACGCACCAAACTACAAAACCGAGCTGTGGAAGGGATTCTTGTTGGATACAGCGAACACTCCAAAGGATACAGAATCCTCAACCCACACACAGACAAAGTAACTATCAGCAACAGCGTGACTTTCGAAGAAAACCCAAGCAACAGTGTAATGTCCTTACAAGAATCAGGAGAAGAAGCATGTCCTGAATCAGGAGGAGAAGAGCGTCCTGAACAAACAGTTGAAATCAGCACAAGCTCAACTGAGATGCAGGAACAAACTCAATCACCTGCAGATGTTGAAATCAGAAGATCTACCAGGGAAAATAAAGGCAAACCACCTACCCGCCTGTCCTACAAAGCAAGTACCAACAGAATGTCTGAGCCATCGACATGGGAAGACGTCTTACAAACGTCAGAAGGGGAACACAACAAATGGACAAAGGCAGCTACAGAAGACATGGTAGCAGATGCCTTGACAAAACCTTTAGCAGGAAAGTGCCACCAAAAGCTACTAAGTAAAATGGGTTTAGTAGGTTAACTTCTGTCTGTTGATATATGCAACGTCCATAAGTTAATGCCTGCTGTATTAAGAAAAGTAATTGACTATAGAGCCACCAGATGGCGCTGCTAAGTTTATGTGTACATGGAAGGGAGATGGGGTTTTGCAATTGAATTCCTTTGTGTAACCACTCCTTCTTCCCTTCTCTCTCATTGTCTCAGTCTCCATTTTGTCTTCATACTAGTTAGATGCAACTAAGGATCTGTGCGTAAGAAAGCTTAAGTAAAGTTCTGTTTTTAAACCTTCAGCTGCATTTGTCCTTACTGATTGCGACTCAGTTATTACTCTGCAACATTTCCAACATGGCTGTGCTTACTTTGGAGTGTTATGCCACAGCACTCCACTGGACTGTGTTAGGAAGGGGCACGAGAGCCTCTCTACCCTGTCCCTTTCCAAAGTGTCTCCATCACCCCTAAAGCTCCAATTTCTCCAGACACCTGTGGATAACTTTGCAAAATTGGGGCTTCTCCCAGAGCCTTGGAGTTGAAGGGCGGAGACTCTGGGTCAAACTTGGAGGGGCAGTAACTCTACTTTTACCTCGAGCTCACCTAGAGTTGTCAGTGGTCTGCGGTTTATAGGATTTCTGATTTTTGTGGGGTGGATTGTACACAGGCTGCGAGAAATCCAATCGTCTGCTGCTGCTGCTGCTGCTCCCCAGGTGGCTACTCCTGGCCTTGTGATGCTGTAGGGAGCACCAGCCACAGGAGCAGTGGTGGCAGTAGGAGCCTGCTGCTTCCACCACTCAGGCTCCTGAGGATGTAGTGCAAGATGGTTCTTACCAGAGGGGATGGAACAGTGGTGCATAGCACAGTAAGCATAGGAGGCAAGAGGCAGGCCAACAAGGCGAATCCTGCCCTGTCCATCTTCACAGTGCTCCATTTATGTTAATTTGTGCAAATTGTAAGTAACTGCTGCCTTGGCAGGAGGGGCAGGGTATAAATTTGTAAAATAAATAAATAAATAAAAATAAACAGGGGCAGGGTACGTGCACTAGAGATTGTCAAAACCTGGTAACCCTAAAACTCACTGTCCCCTCCCCCACAAGGTGTGCCACCTGAGAAGGGATAGGGAGCCCTGCTATGACCAAAGGGAAGGGAGCAGGGCAGGCCTCTGTATCCAGCAGCCTGGTTTTAGCCAGAAGGTGTTGCTAACAAGAGCCACAAAGGAGCCTCCGAAGGAGCCAGAATAATATCCAGAGCTTTCTGACCCCTGAGCCTATCCTCAGTGTTGCGTGCTCTCTGGGAACAGCAGAGGCAGCCTGCACGTCCCAGGAAGCAGAAGGGTTGTCAGTGTCATGTCAGATGTTGTTTGTGCCGGAGACCCAGCGCCGTGTGGGAAGAGGAAATCAGCCACAATAAAGCGCCACGGGGGAATTATCATTAACTGAGGAAGAAAATATTGGGCAGAGCCACAAATGGAGCTGCCTCTGGGACTGCTTTGGGTTTAACAAGGCAAGGGAGGCACATAATGAGAGAGGCACAGACAGAGGAACAACTGACAGCAGTCAGAAACTGAGCTGTAAGGAGGCCCCTGTTTGAATGGAACCACAATCCTCCTGAGGCCTAGTGCAGGCCTGTGAGGATTGAGCTAGGACCAGGCTTGACTTTAGTAAGTAGGACAAAGCGTAGGATGGCAAATGAAACTATAGACTCCACATCCCCACCTTTAGTGAAAAAGTCCCTTATCTCCCTTCTGAGCAATTGCCCTGGCAGCACGTGGCTCCTCTGTTCAGAGGGTGCAACTAGAGGTGAACAGCTGCCCCCTTAAAGATTCAGGCTCCCACTGTGCTAGGCACTAGTGCACAGGCACTCGGTAAGAGGCAGCCCCTGACTGAAAGAGTTTGCAGCCTACATAGACAAGGGGCAGGAAGGCAAGAGAGAAGTGAGGAGACTTGTTACGCAATGGAGATGGTGCTAGGATCTATGGCCTCTAGGGTGGCCAGATATGATAATTTTAGAGGACAGATGAGAAATACAGGTTGCAGGACTGCATTGGCTCCAATGCAACCCTGCAACCTGTATTTCTCATAAGTGTCCTATAAAATTTGCATATCTGGCCACCCTAATGGCCTCCGAGAACCAAAGTCTGCACTCTAACAGCTAGACCACACTGCCCTTCCAACATAACAGAAGGGTCTCTAACACATAGTTGCTTGGTGCCAATTCTCTCCAGCAGAAGGCAGTGGTGGACATGTATACAATCCTCTCCCTTTCACAGAGATGAGACGGGGAAACTGAGGCACAACATGGTGAGCAGACTTGTTCCAAGTCAGACAGTGAGTCAGTAGCAGAGCTGGTGTATAATCTGGGAAATCAATATCTCTGCTTTGGACAGAGGAAGGGATAATGATGATTGAATGCAATAAGAGGCTCTTGCTGCTGCTCAGAAATCCCATGAGAAGCCTCCCATTCAAGACAGACATCCCCTGGGATGGATTGTCTGGAACTCCAGGTGCTCCAAGCAGAGGCAGCTGCAGATGATGGATCGATTGGATTTTCATAAGAAAGGCGCCTTCTCCCCCCAGTCCCCATGACTATCATCAAGTTCTACCCAGGCAAAGCCAAGCAGCTGTTGCCAGCCATGATTAGGAACAAACGGCTCCCTGAGCCAGAAAGAAAGCAGGAGCCCAGCTGTGCCCAGTGCTCCTGATCAAAGATAGGTTTGGAGAAAGCTGCCTGCCTAATCTCTGAGCAGCATTCTGGCTGGAGTCTCCTCGCTTTCATGGACCGTTACTGCCCTGCTCTGTCCCACACAAACACTGAGCAAGGAGATCAATGAGCAGTTTAGTCTTGCTACACACGTGGGCATTTGGATTCAGATTCAATCCATAACTGCACGGAATGGCCAATATGGATTAATCTATAACGAACCAGAACAGTGTGAGAAGAAGCCTGGTTTGGTTTGGTTATAATTTTTATTTTTTTAAAATGACTACACATGCGCAAAATGGCCACCAGACCATTCTGCACAACTGCACTTTTCAGAAAAGGGCTGCAGTTCTGCGCGTACCTGGTGGCCATTTTGTACATGTTGAAGACCAGCTGCCCTTTTCCAAAATGATAGTGATACTGCGCCTCCATTTTGAAAAAGGTTCCGCATGCGCAGAACAGTCCAGTGGCCATTTTGCACATGCACAGTAATTTATTTATTTATTAAATTAGTTTTAAAATTGGTTTAAATACAGATCCATAATACAAATCTGATAACTTTGGGAAATGAAACAAAAATAAACCAAAAACAAGTTTGCATCCAAAAGACCACCCTTATACACACACCTACACCAGGTTTCCAATGGAAAGAAGGCTTTTGTGATCACTTTGGGTATTTTCAGACTTTATGAGATCATGCTCAACCACAGTGAACCACGCTCAATGCCACGGCAGGGCCAAAGCACCCTGAATGTCTGTTCGGCAGCCGCCAGATGTTCACCACGGTCAATACCCACATGGGGTCAATTTCAACCACGCTTCCGGGGCTCCCCGCCGGACAATCTCCGAAAGTGTGGTCAAAGAGATTCCCACCAGGAAACAACAAAAAGTAACGTCTGGACGGCAATCACTGGCCGGAACCAAAGGAAATGATTCCCAGTTGGGGACAAAGCACGCAGTGTCGCTGCCAGGCAACCAGCAACAACACAGCCACCGGAGGGAGATTTAAAGGGAAATACACAGCAGGGAAGAGTGGCGGGATGGAGCAAGGAGGGAGGTGGAAGAGAGCGGTGGATGAGAGAGCGAGAGTGGAGGAGGCAGTGGCAGTGGCAGTGGTGGAGGGAGCGCAGGCGGAGGAGCGGGAGGAGGGGGTCGTGCTGAGGATGGAGGAGGTGGAGGGACAACACCCGCAGCAGCCAGGACAGGACGCCCCAGGGACATCAGCCGGACCAGGGGAGGAGGCACCCTGGAAACGGGTAAGGGGAAACAAGGGAAGGGGAACAGGGGCACCTAAGGGGGGCGGGGGGCCAGCCCAGGCTCCCGGCAGGGAGGGGGAGAAAGGGGGCGGGCCGCGAGAGGGGCCAGAACCGCACCCAACCATAACCACCACTACCCCCTGTGTCCCGCAGACACGGAAAAGGGCCCAGGTGGATGAGCCCCCGGAGGACACTGGCCCAGCCCGGGCAGAGGAGGAGGCGGTGGAGGAGGAGGAGGAGTACCCACAGGGGAGACGAGGGAGGAAGCCCTACCACAGAGGGAGCCAGTGGGGACTGCAGGAGACTCGGGACTTCATACGGATCTGGGGGACCCTGGAGTACCAGTTGGAGCTTGCGCTCAACCAGCAGAACGAGCACGTCTACCAGGACATAGTGCAGGAAATGGAGGCGGCGGGGCACCATCGCACCATGCCGCTCCAAGGTCAAGGAACTGAAGAGGGGGTACAAGGTCATAAGGGACAACAATAGGCGGTCCTGACACGAAGCCTGGACCGCCCCCTTCTACGATGCCCTGGACTGAATCCTGCACATGAAGGGCTCAATAGCCACCCCACGGCTCGTGGGGAGTGCAGTGGTCCAGGGCAGGGAACAGGCAGAGGTACCCCCTCCCCTCGCCGCCCCCCTGGTAGACACAAGCCCCAGGGCCCCGGAACCCCAGGAGGACTGCCTCAGGACCTCCAGCACCTGAAGGCCCCACCCCCGGCACCCTCATCACCCTCAATCAGTGGTCCATGGGGGAGTAGTCCCACACCAAGGGGCCAGCCTCGGAAGGATGGGAGACTGACATCGAGGGTAACCGGGTGACCAGGAGGGGAGAGGGACCAGGCCCACGGGGGCAGGGGCCAAGGGGGGGGATGGATGGGCTAGGGCCCATCCCAGCCCCCCACAAGCAAGGCGGGAAGGGGCCCCAGGCCCTGGTTGCCCAACCGCACAGTCCTACACCAACAAACCCCCTTCCTCACTCACAGGGCACAGAACACCCCAGCACCAGACCCAGGCGGGTGAGCAGGCAGGCATCGAGGAGCCCGGCCAGCAGGCGGATGAAGCAGGTGAGGCACGCGGTCTGGGTGGGAGGGCCCACCGGGGTGCTGAGTGGTGGTCCTGGGACAGTCAGAGGCAGTGGGAGGGGCCGGGGAGGGGGGTGGGAAGGGGCCGAGTGACACACCTGGGGGGCCACGGAGCCCCAGTCCCATCCCTTCCTGTACCCTACAGGGTTGTTGCAGCCCTCACACCTCGGCCTCCCGGCTGATACGCCTCACCAGGGCATTCCGAATGTGCTTGGCATAACGGTACTCCCTTGGGTTCTCAGTGTTCACATACAGGGGCACCGGGCCAGGAGGTCGGTTGGGCTCGGGGTATTCCAGAGCTGCCCCCTCGGTCTCGCACACGTTGTGCAGCACACAGCAGGCACCGATCACCAGGGCCGAGGTCTCCACAGTGTAGTCTAGTCACCCAGCGAGGCTCCTTCAGCGCTGCTTGAGGGCCCTGAAGGCTCGCTTCACCATGGTCCTGCTGGAGCACAGGCGAGTATTGTATAGCACCTCCACTAGGTTGTGTGCGACTGGGTAGACCTTCATTACCCACCGGGTGAGGGGGTAGGCAGGGTCGTCCAGGATACAAGGGGGCATAGGTACTCCCTTGATCCAGGTCATCTCCATGTCAGCGAAGTCGCCCCGGAACATCTGGGCATAGAAGGGGGAGATGGTCATGATCCAGGCATCGTGACTGAGGCCGGAGTTGCCTGTGAAGATGTCTATGAACCGGCCCCGGTGATCCACAACCACCTGCAGCTGCAGTGAGTGATACCCGTGCCGGTTGACATACTCTGCAGCCTCCCCTGCAGAGGGGCAGAGGATTTCAATGTGGGTGCCATCCATGGCACCCATGCAGTTGCGGAAGCCTCCGGACGCGAACCCTGCCATCACGGCCTCCTGGTCCACCAGCTGGATCGTCCTGTCCAGGAGCACGCCCTCCACAGCCTTGCACACATCCCGGAGGATACAGGCAACAGTGCTCAGGCCTACCGCAAAGTGCTGGGAGACGGACCGGCAGGAGTCAGGCGTAGCGAGGGCCCAAACCCCTATAGTCACCTGCTAGACCATGGGGATGGGGGTCCTCATGGGGGTGTGCTGTCACTCAAGCCAGGGCGTAAGGAGCTCAGCGAGCTGGAGCAAGGTGAGCTTGTCCATCCTAAAGTGGGCCCTCCAGGCTGCCTCGTCCCACTGGGAAACATGAAGGGAGCTGGGGGAAAACAACAGGGAATGGATCCCCCATTGTGACCTGTTGGGTGCTTCTCCCAAGCCCATGATTGACCACTGTCGGAAACAGGATGCTGGGCTAGTTGGACTATTGGTCTGACCCAGTATGGCACTTCTTATGTTCTTAAGACATCTCTCTCCTGCTTCCCCCTCTTGTTACCCCAGTGCTTTGTACTGGAATTAAGCATTCTGATCTGGGTGTGGGACAGGGGTTGGAGAACAGGGTAAGGTATTTCCATTCAGGCCCTTGAACAAGTTCTTCCTCCCCCAGAGTGATCTCCCTACCACAGGGCCTATAGCCACTGTCTGCTGATTGCACTTTGGTTCCATTTCCAAAGCAGCAACCCAAGGATTTCTCTCCCTGGCTGGGAAGATTTCGGATTCTGCTCTTGTCTACAGAGGAGATTTACCTCCTTCTGTTGTGGGCTTATTGCCCAAAACTCTGCTCCACATGATAAGGGAGCAAACAAAGAAAGATTAAAGAGCGAAAGGATTAAAATCTAAAGGGCTCCCGCACCCTGTGCTCTGGAGAGACTGTTCAGAGTGAAGTCTCTCCGAGACGCTGCCTGTGTATCTCTATATTACAACTGACAGCCAGAGTATCTCTATTAGGGAGGCCTGGTAGCTGGGTCCTTGGGCAGATAGGCATGTTAGCACAACGCTGTCCTCACCTGAACCTCCCCTTCCCAGGGAAGTAGGGCAGAAGCACTTTGTAAGTATGGTAAGATGACAGGATGTGGATGGCAATTTAAAGGATGGACATGGAATCCTCAAGCATGCGGTTGAGGCATGGGGATCTGTGTACAAATGGTTTATACATATCTCTGCCAGTGACTCACTGGGTATCCTTGGGCAAGTTCCTAAGGACCCTACCCACAGTAAGCAGTGGCACCCATGTGCGATTACATAACCAAGGTCTGTACCAGAACATGTGACAGTCAATGCCCCCAGTCTGCCCACAGCTCTTCCTGCCTGTGCCAAAGCAGGGCTCTGGCCCTTTAAGAGAGCCTGCTTCATCACTGAGACCCAGACCCTCTGTGCGTATAAAAGGCTGTGAGTTCTGGAGTCAGGTAGTTTGTGGCTGGGAGTTGAGAGAAGCAGACCTGGGTTTGGGAGGCGCCCCATGCCGGCTGAGGTGCTGAAATGGCAAGGAACAGCTGGTGAATGAGAGCGAGAGGGGGCAAAGCCTGAGCTGTGGGATCAGGAGCAGGGTGCTGGTATCTGAGGGGTTGGTGATACCCCATGTGAAGCCTGGGAAGATGGAGTTGTTTTGGGGTGTGGCATAAATGCTGTAAACTGGCTGGTCATTTGGTTTATTTGGTGTGGGAAGTAAGGGGGAACACCTTGTTATGGGATTGTACAAAGGTGGAAACAAAAGCTTTTGAATGAATAAAGAAAGTTAAGAAACCCTGTGTCCTGACCCATGAATCACAAAATGACCAGCTTCTGTGAGTACTTACCCTGTAGAAGGCAGGTCCTACTTACAATGTCCTAATGCTGATAAGGGAGAGACTGGGGCTGGCATAGCTTTGGACAAAATGGACCAAACAGCTGATTTCTGGTGGTAGAAACATCTTCCTGGTCCACTCACAGCAGTGCTGGTCTTGCCCCAGGTGGGGTTGATGTGGAATGACTAGTCTGCAAGCAGAACACCCTCCTGGTCTATTTACAAAAACATGTGATAGAGCAGGTGATGACCCTTTAAGAATAGCCTGCTCATCACTTTTGACCCCAACTCCTGGGGCTATAAGACTAACAAACCCAGAAAACGTGGTGGTCTAGACTGCTACAGGCTGTCAAGAGAGATGGAGGCTGTGCTGGAAGCGGTCATTGGGAAGGGTCAAGGGACCTGGTCCCAGACTAAGCAGGGAGCTTTCTCCTCTGAGCAGTGGAGATGGAGGTACCATGAGGTTAAAGAAAAGGCAGTGGCATGCACTGATGTGAGCATAGTTCTTACAGAATCCCAGTTGAGGAGATGCTGATTGCTGTGGGAGACCGTTTATGTTGCAGTGGCTACACGAGAACCATGAAGGTAGGTAAGTGGTCCATTTCCCCCCCTCCCCCGGTGTAATTACCCAAGTTTTGGCATGTAACCAGCCACGGGTTTGACTCATAAATGAGTCTGGCTGCATGCCCAAACAACTCTTGTATTTGGGACAATCACAATGTGGCCATGTTAATGTGTGAAAGTTCCTTAGCGCATATTGAACGTGGACCTAACCTGGGTGGGGTGCCATTTTTTTTTCTAGAGTGATTGGGTTTGGTATCTAACAAGTCCTGAGTTTGACTGTTCACACAATCACACACTTAGTATAGTTATGTGTCCACTGGCCAGGGTAATGTGTGAAAGTACCTTAGAACATTTCCCCATGTTGCAGGGGTTATTTGTGAACCAAAACCAGGCTTCGTTTCTCTGACTTTTTCTGGAGCTGCTGCCCTGGATTTAGCACATAGCCAGTCCCATGTTTGTGTGAACACACAAACATGGGTCTTTGCATGACTGTTGTCAGATTCCTTCTTTTTCTCTGGGTCACTGTCAGGGTCCAAGGAGGACTGGGACCAGAAGTGGGTGAAGGATTTGGAAGGGTAGGATGAGCAGATGATCCAGTCGGGTTCTTGCAGCTACCAGCTAGTCTTATATGCTGGGATGGCAAGCAGCCAGCCAGGAAGCTGGGTAGGCCAAGGTCCAACCAGAAGGCTAGCAGGTGTGACCACAGCATCGTATGAAAACCTAGGCCTAGCCAGAGCTTAGCAGCAGTACAGTGAAGCCAGCCCCTGCCCCTAGCATCCTAGGGTGCTGGTTCAAGGCCCATGTCTACAGTTTCAGCTTCTCTCTCTGTGAAACTGGGATAATTCTAGTTAGTGGGGAGGAACAATTCACTATGAATAATTAATGGGACAACTTTGGCCTCTTGTTCTGCCTGCAGAGTCTTGACTACCAGAGCCTGTTGCTTCCAGTTTGTTACTATTTGAACGAATTCTTCTGCAATCGTTTTCAACCATGGCCTCTTCATGAATGGTTCTGTTTGAGCTCTGTGGTGTAATGGGCCCTGTAGGGGGGTGTTCTACAGCTAGCCCCCTCCCTCACTGCATGTCCATCACCATAACACTCAGGGGTTTTGCTGCCACCACCAGAGCTCAAACTCAGCTTTCTGAGTTAAGGGCTGCTCTGGAAGCCCCTATCTTGTTCCTCCTCGCTGGTTCTTAGCCTGGTAAGAGACTGCTTTCCCAGCGTAAGCCGAACTTGGGAAGCGTTTGGGTTGCAGTGCACACATACACCAGAAACTCCCTATTAGAGAAAACAAGATTTATAGTTTATACTAGCTACGTTACCCAGATTACAAGAAAATAAAAAGGTAGGAAAAAGGCATTGAACTCATGAGCAAATACAGTCAAATACAAGCAGGTATGATAACCCGTTTAGAGCACGTCGAAGCCTAAATGGTCCCTAACCCTGCTTCTCTGCATAGATGGTATTACAGTATCTTTCTCCACATGGTAAGTGTGGATGTCTTAGCTATGCAGGGTTCAGTTCTTTCCCAGATGGATGGAGAAAGCTGGGTGTTGCAGGTTAGTCCAGCACAACTACTGGCTGACCATGAGGTCCCTTTCCCTCTGGAAATTCACTAGCTTTTTTAAAGGGTAACACTAGCGTCTCAGCTATTGGCTCACAGCCACAGGTGACCCTGGTCAAAATGACCAATCAGTTAGGTTATTTGACCTAAGTTTCCTTCTTTGGTAAAGTGTGCAAGGTGCGATCAGTCAGATGGGCTAAAGTGAGTGCATATCCTTATATGGTCTGGATATTGGGTTTTCCTTATATGGTCTGGCAGAGTCCGCTAGGATCTCTTACCTTGGGTCGGGGGGAACCTAAGGGGCAATCTAGCCAGGAGGGTTTCTCCACAAGTTCATTCTGAGAAGTGAGTTATCCAGTAAGTCACATGGTGGTGTTTCTGTCACCCAATTGGATGAGTAGAAGAGCAATTCCAGCAGGAATACCCATGAGTGCTGTGATATACATCAGGAGTGCCAATTTAAAGCTTGTTTTCTAGGAACGCTCATGTGTGCAACTTGCATATTTTCTTCCTGGGAATGTTGATGCAGGGGGAAACTCCATTATGGCAACCATTGGGACAAGAGAGCACTAATCAGGAGTGAGGAGCTGAGGCTAAATTATTGACATGTTTGACTGAATGTACATGTGTGTGAGATTGGTTGACATGGCAATCTCTGGAAATACGTGTGTAAAATTATATTCCGTCCAGCTTCCTGTTGGTGTGTGATGAACAGAAGGGGGGGGGAATACAAGACTTGGGTCGGTGGTTCTTGGACTGTGAGGTGTGGCTCCCTTGCAGAACTTTTTCTAGTTGGCTGTAGGATTGATTACCATTCAAGACACCCCTGTTCTGACAGAGCCCCACTGGCTTTATTGGGGCCCTGCCAGTGCTGGTGCATTTTAGATCTTAGTGTTTCAGCTCCCCCTCTTCCCTGAGCAGTGGAAAGTTACCAGGGCAACATCTTCTTGAGTTAGTGTGTCTTTTTGAGGAAAGAGAGATTAGAGTCTCATGGTACATATAGGAGTCTGTTTATTTGCAGTCTGAGAAGGGTGGAAGGGGAAAAGCTAACAGCTCCTGCACAACACCACCGGACTCCCAAAGTTCCAGAATCCCTGGGGCATAGCTCCGTCTCCCAACAGCCCCTACTTAGGAGAGACAGTCCCTCTTTGGGTGCTGAATCCCACCTTCCCTCTTTCAGAAGAGAGTGACAAAGACTGATATTCAAGCCTCAGGTACATCTTTCCTGGTTACCTCCCAGAAAAAGCACTTGAGAGGACAATGGGGAGATGAAAGAATGACAAGAAACAAAGTGGAATTTTGGTGGACAGAACGACAGCAAAAAAGTATTAAGTAGATTACTGCTTTGATAAACGGAATTTAATGTGGTTTGCTGCAGAACTGCCTCAAAACACTGTATGCCACCTCTGAGTTTAAGAAAATAATGGGTATCTTTAGATGGATGTGGGGGTGCACACCCATCAAGCTGCTCTGGGGGTGCACCCCTGTGTCTGCCCAAATGCAGCCCCGTCTGGCAGTGCTACTGCAGCCCACAGTCCTGCCCATGCGGCACCGCCTCCCCCACACCAGAGAGCTGTTGGGGGATTGGCCGCCGTTCTAGACTGCTTCCTGCAGGTAGGGTGGCCATAGGTCCGGATTTGTCCCAGACCGCTTGGTATTTCGAGGATGGGAGGGGTGCTGTCCGGGATGGGAGGGGAACTGGATCATACAGCTGTCTGGAATTTCCCCTTCCATCCCTCCTCCCACCGCCGTCTGGCTGCAACTGCGCACTCTGCACTTCCGCTCATGGACCCCGTGAGTGGAAGTGCAGAGAGTGCAGTTGTGGCCAGCTGGCAGGCTTTTTTGGCGTGCGGCAGTCAGTTGAGGGTGACAGCATGTGACTGGAAGAGGTCAGGGCCGACAATCTCCCTGCTTTAGCAGCATGGGAAAGAGCGGAGGTGCGCACATGCGTGCAGGGCGAGCCCGCCACCGAGGAAGCATCAGTAGCAGGATGAGGAGAGCCAATGGAGAAGCTGTCGCCAGCTCCTGCCCCAGAACAACACTAGCTGAGATGGGGAGGAAGTTTGGAGCAGACTAGGAGGCTCAGTTCACAGTAAGGTTTATCAGTAAGGTCTGTCTGTCTGCAACAGCAGGCACCTTCCTCCAGGCCTTGCTTGGCAAGTGGTGTGGTCAGAGCAGAGGCTGATCCAGCTTGGGACTGGGAGCAGAATCCAGCCAAACTCCTTCCTCCTCTCCTCTGCTCTGAACTCCCGAGCTTTTCAAACCGACTGCCAACTTGAGAGAGTCTTCTCTCCCTCCCTCTCTGCTAATGAGGCTCTCAGGTCCAGGAATGAACAAGGGGGAGGAGGAAGAGGAACCGGAGACTGGAATTCAGCTGCTGGGAGGGTGGGGGTGAATCTCTTTCCAGCTCTAGTTTGGGAGGGAGCACGGAGCTGTGTTAGTAATTCATTAAATCCAGGAAGGATTACCCCCTCCCCCGCCTTAAAGCAGTGCCCAATCGCTCCCCCGCTGCTGAGCTCTGCCTCTCTCTGGGCCCCAGTCTGATGTTGCCCAGCTGCAGTGCATCACATCTCCCTAGCCAGCCAGCCTGGAGGGACAAGCAAGCGAACAATAGACACAACACACACCCATATTATCTGTCTGCAGTTCTGCTTTGTTTTTTCCTCCCCCTCACAACCCCTCCTCTCTTTCTTCGCAGCAAGTCTGCCCAGTACCTTTCCCCCCCTGCTACAAAAGCTTTTGTGGGGTGTGTGTGTGTTTGTGTGTGGCTGGTTTCCGATGTTCTCTTCCCCCCATAGCAGCTGTTTAAGAGTTCCAGAAAGAGTTATTGTCTGCCTCCTCCTCCAATGAGAGGGAGATAGATCTTCTAGTCTGGGATGTGGGTGAGTGGGAAGCACACAGCTCCCTAGCAAAAGACTAGTTTTTCTTTAGGTGGAGGGAGAGGTGATTCTCTTCTTGTCTTCAGCTCTAGTTTGGGAGGGGGCAGGGAGCTGTGGTTGTAATTAATTAAATCCAGGGAGGAAGGAAGGATTCCCCCTCCCCCAGTCGCTCCCCCAGCTGCTGAACTCTAGTCCCCAGCCTGAAGGTGCCCAGCTGCAGTGCATCACAGCTCCATAGCCAGCCAGGAAGCTTTAAAAAGCGTTTCTGTATCTTTGCCCTCCCCCCAGATATCTGGTTCACGCTGTAGAAAACAGTTTAGTGCCTGGATAGTTTATTTTGCTTTGACCGTTTTGGAAGGCACGCACCCTTCCAGAAACATGGCCAGCTAGCCAACCAGTCCAGGGCGCTGAGCTCCTCTCTGCACCATCTCTCCTTTCTCTTGCAGACTTGGTGTTAGATGTACAATATTGCTCAAAGGTTTCTAAGGTTGACGTAGCTGTGTTAGCCCCAGTGTTCTTGTCGATGCACCCCCAAATGAGACACAGACCACGGTTGGATTTAAAACTGGCCGCACTCTCTAGTTCACATCATGACATAATGTGGGTGGGGCAATTGCCCAAGCAATTCGGGTCCAGTACGCTAGCTAATTTATAACTTATTAATTCAAGTACTGCCCTGGAGGTGCCATCCAGTTTCAGTACCATTAGCTAAAAACCTTTCCCCTTCGACAGCTCTCTGGCTCTGGCTGAACAGGGGAAAACAGGTCCAACTCTGGGCATGAGTAAGGCGGTCAATGCCTGCAAGGTCAGCGGACAGCGCATGTCCTTACTAACCCTGCTAAGCCACACCTCCCAGGGTCATGACCCCAGCGCATGCTGCCCCCACATTACACTAGGTATCACTTCCCAGTCTCTTACGGAGATGACTCTTCCTAGCCTATTAATTCCTATTTAGTCTACCCTAGCATACTGGACCCCTGCAGAGTGCGACATTTATTCACCCAAAACTGAACTCCAATTCAATCAATTCCTCTTTTACTTTCTTTGAACCACAAATTACCCTATATATTATCCAATATGAATATGCCAAATATTTTTTTACCAATTACAATGGTTGAATACATGTCAAATTGTTTAATTCCCCTAATATGCCAATATCAACCTATTTAACCTACTCTGCACTGTCAAGAAGGCGAAACAAGCGACACTTTCAAAGGAAGGCTACCTGCCAAAATTCCTCCTCGGTGCCCTAACAGCAACCAGTAATCTTACCACAGTGCTAGAGGGGAGGAGGGTGGGCTGCCTCTCAGGCTCTGCCCTGCAAACTGCTGCTTCTCTCGCAACCCGAGTGGATCAGCCCCTCCTAAGAGGAGTGGAGCTACTCACTTTCAACTTGCAGCTTCCATACACCTGTGCTACTGGAGCTTTCTTATGGCAACCTTTCACCAGCAGGGAAGGGCATTCTAGCATGCCCCACACTGCCTGTGGTGGCCTTATCCCTCTGTCTCCTATTTCTCCGGGGGTGCTACAAATGCCCCTTTGACTCTATTTTATTCACAGAGGGGACTTATATGCACTGTTCAAAGGTTTCTCAGAGGGATGTGGGTGTGTTACCCCCCCCCCCTACTATGTGCAAACTTGTTCAAGGGGTTTATAGGGTAGGGTCTTGAACCTCTAGCGGGTTAGGCAGCATTGCCTTAAGGGCTGGTGCTATCTTAGGTGTTGGTAGTGGTGTAGTCCTCTTTCCCTGTGTCCTCCACTGTGGCTCTGCCCCCCCCTGTGTGGCCACACCCATCCTCAGCTGTGCCCTGTTTCCTTAGTCCTGCCTCCCAGCTTCCTGATTGGCCACAAGGAGCATTTATGCCCTGGAGTGGCTGTGGGAAGTGGTGGGAGCAATTGCTCTTACCCATTGTGTCCAAGTCCTTGTGTGATGTCTTGTGCCCCCTACCTTTTCCTGCTTCTGTCAGTGAGTCTCCCTTTCCCAGTGTGCTTGTGAGTTCCTGTGTATATATATATGAGTCTTGGACCTGCACCGTTTCCCTTTTGTGTTGGCTGTTTGGGTGTCTGGTTAGTCTTGCCCTCCCTGTTGCTTGNGTTAAGGGCTGCTCTGGAAGCCCCTATCTTGTTCCTCCTCGCTGGTTCTTAGCCTGGTAAGAGACTGCTTTCCCAGCGTAAGCCGAACTTGGGAAGCGTTTGGGTTGCAGTGCACACATACACCAGAAACTCCCTATTAGAGAAAACAAGATTTATAGTTTATACTAGCTACGTTACCCAGATTACAAGAAAATAAAAAGGTAGGAAAAAGGCATTGAACTCATGAGCAAATACAGTCAAATACAAGCAGGTATGATAACCCGTTTAGAGCACGTCGAAGCCTAAATGGTCCCTAACCCTGCTTCTCTGCATAGATGGTATTACAGTATCTTTCTCCACATGGTAAGTGTGGATGTCTTAGCTATGCAGGGTTCAGTTCTTTCCCAGATGGATGGAGAAAGCTGGGTGTTGCAGGTTAGTCCAGCACAACTACTGGCTGACCATGAGGTCCCTTTCCCTCTGGAAATTCACTAGCTTTTTTAAAGGGTAACACTAGCGTCTCAGCTATTGGCTCACAGCCACAGGTGACCCTGGTCAAAATGACCAATCAGTTAGGTTATTTGACCTAAGTTTCCTTCTTTGGTAAAGTGTGCAAGGTGCGATCAGTCAGATGGGCTAAAGTGAGTGCATATCCTTATATGGTCTGGATATTGGGTTTTCCTTATATGGTCTGGCAGAGTCCGCTAGGATCTCTTACCTTGGGTCGGGGGGAACCTAAGGGGCAATCTAGCCAGGAGGGTTTCTCCACAAGTTCATTCTGAGAAGTGAGTTATCCAGTAAGTCACATGGTGGTGTTTCTGTCACCCAATTGGATGAGTAGAAGAGCAATTCCAGCAGGAATACCCATGAGTGCTGTGATATACATCAGGAGTGCCAATTTAAAGCTTGTTTTCTAGGAACGCTCATGTGTGCAACTTGCATATTTTCTTCCTGGGAATGTTGATGCAGGGGGAAACTCCATTATGGCAACCATTGGGACAAGAGAGCACTAATCAGGAGTGAGGAGCTGAGGCTAAATTATTGACATGTTTGACTGAATGTACATGTGTGTGAGATTGGTTGACATGGCAATCTCTGGAAATACGTGTGTAAAATTATATTCCGTCCAGCTTCCTGTTGGTGTGTGATGAACAGAAGGGGGGGGGAATACAAGACTTGGGTCGGTGGTTCTTGGACTGTGAGGTGTGGCTCCCTTGCAGAACTTTTTCTAGTTGGCTGTAGGATTGATTACCATTCAAGACACCCCTGTTCTGACAGAGCCCCACTGGCTTTATTGGGGCCCTGCCAGTGCTGGTGCATTTTAGATCTTAGTGTTTCAGCTCCCCCTCTTCCCTGAGCAGTGGAAAGTTACCAGGGCAACATCTTCTTGAGTTAGTGTGTCTTTTTGAGGAAAGAGAGATTAGAGTCTCATGGTACATATAGGAGTCTGTTTATTTGCAGTCTGAGAAGGGTGGAAGGGGAAAAGCTAACAGCTCCTGCACAACACCACCGGACTCCCAAAGTTCCAGAATCCCTGGGGCATAGCTCCGTCTACCAACAGCCCCTACTTAGGAGAGACAGTCCCTCTTTGGGTGCTGAATCCCACCTTCCCTCTTTCAGAAGAGAGAGACAAAGACTGATATTCAAGCCTCAGGTACATCTTTCCTGGTTACCTCCCAGAAAAAGCACTTGAGAGGACAATGGGGAGATGAAAGAATGACAAGAAACAAAGTGGAATTTTGGTGGACAGAACGACAGCAAAAAAGTATTAAGTAGATTACTGCTTTGATAAACGGAATTTAATGTGGTTTGCTGCAGAACTGCCTCAAAACACTGTATGCCACCTCTGAGTTTAAGAAAATAATGGGTATCTTTAGATGGATGTGGGGGTGCACACCCATCAAGCTGCTCTGGGGGTGCACCCCTGTGTCTGCCCAAATGCAGCCCCGTCTGGCAGTGCTACTGCAGCCCACAGTCCTGCCCATGCGGCACCGCCTCCCCCACACCAGAGAGCTGTTGGTGGATTGGCCGCCGTTCTAGACTGCTTCCTGCAGGTAGGGTGGCCATAGGTCCGGATTTGTCCCAGACCGCTTGGTATTTCGAGGATGGGAGGGGTGCTGTCCGGGATGGGAGGGGAACTGGATCATACAGCTGTCTGGAATTTCCCCTTCCATCCCTCCTCCCACCGCCGTCTGGCTGCAACTGCGCACTCTGCACTTCCGCTCATGGACCCCGTGAGTGGAAGTGCAGAGAGTGCAGTTGTGGCCAGCTGGCAGGCTTTTTTGGCGTGCGGCAGTCAGTTGAGGGTGACAGCATGTGACTGGAAGAGGTCAGGGCCGACAATCTNGTGTGTGTGTGTGTGTGTGTGTGTGAGAGAGAGTGTGTGTGGAGGTGCAGAGCTTGCTGGCCAAGGGGGTGGTGCTTGTCCCTTTATTGGTGGCTGCAGTCTTTCCCTGAGACTCCCAAGCTTAAGCTCATTTTTGTCCAAACTGCCTAAACTGGACATATGCTTCAGCCACACCCCTCCTCTGTCTCTTTTCAGTTCCTTAACCAAAGAGACTAGGTGGTCCTACATTTATTTTATTTAGTTAGATTTTTAACCCACACTTCCCCAAAGACTCAGGGCAGGTAACCACATCAAAAGCATATATAAAATATAACCTATAAAATGGTATACATTTTATATATAAAATACCCATAACATTACACCCCACATCCTAACCCTACCTGCTAAATGCTTGGCCAATTAGCTAGGGTTCATTCAGACGTGCTTTTAAATCGCACAGCAGCGGTGGCGGCATCGTGCGATTTAAAGCACTGTGCACTTCCGGGTTGGTGTGAATGCACTGAGTGCGCACATTTCAGCCTAACCCGAACTGTTGGAGTGCAGTTTTCAAAGCTACTGCAGCTTTCAAAACTGCACTCCCAACAGTTCGGGTTAGGCTGAAATGTGCGCACTCAGTGCATTCACACCAACCCGGAAGTGCGCAGTGCTTTAAATTGCACGATGCCGCCACCGCTGCTGTGCGATTTAAAAGCACGTCTGAAGTCAGTCTAAGTCTCGCATGCCTCACCCAACCTATAACCAGAGAAGGTCACAATCGGGGGAAGGGTGTGGACACCAGAACTCACCATTCCAAGGGACATAATAATAGTCCTAAGCTGCTATTATTTATTAACGTAGCAATGCCTATGACTCCCAAATATGGAGCAGGATCCTGGTGTGCCAGGCTCTGTTTTACAAATACAGATCCAAAGAACAGTCCCTGCTTTGCAGAACTTCCCTAAGTATAAAGCAAGGGACAACAGAGGAATATGACATAGATGGGCACAGTGTGAAAGTAAGAGCAATATTGGACAGTATGTTAGACTTTTATTATTATTATTAATAATAATTGTTTCTATGGTGCTTTTAGTATTCAGAGTGCTTTAAAAATTTTACAAGAACCCTGCGACATAGGTCATTGTTGTTCCCACATTACAGATGGGGGACTGAGAGAATGTGACTTGCCCAAAGTTACCCAATGAATCCATGATTATAAGATGGGATTTGAATCCTGGTTTCCCAGGTCCAAGGCCAACGCCTTCTCAATGGCGGAGGGTGTATGTCTGTGTACAGAAATGCTCTCCATAGAATGTCCCAGAAGTCCCTGCTCCAACCCATTGGGATCAGGGTAGGTAGCTAAGTGGAAGTTAGCGCAGTGGCAACGATTGGCCATATTGTGCCAAACACAAGGTTAAACTGGGATCAGGGAGTAGAGACGTACAGACTGGAACACTGCAGGCCAAACAGCAGAAGTTTCTACCCTCTGACTTTGGATTTCTGGACTGTGCTTTTTGGTCCCCACCAGGAACTGGGGGTGGGGGAGTGAGAACTGCTGGGATGGATCACTGTGGCAGCTCTCCCATCTAGGGTTACCTTACCACCTCCTAATCCAGAAGGCGCAGAGCCAAATGGAAAGGGGGCAGGCAAAGTGGCTGCCATCTTGCCCTTTCTGACATAACTCTGCCCCTGTGGAGTGTTATGATGTTCTTTGGGGCCGGGGCAGAGCCACGTCCGAAAGGAGACTGGACAATCTCTCTGGGCCACCACTTTTCTTGCATGACCACTGATGGAGAAAACCCCAATATTTTGTTTTGTCCTATAGTACCCTCTGCCATCTTGGACAATATTAAAGAGTTTATAACCTATAGTTACCCCGTCATGCTAGGAATGCTTGCTATACCTTTAATATTAAACAGACTCTGGTTCTCCTCAAATAAATAAGCCCTACCTTTGAAGATTACCTTGTTTACAG
>QEPC01008917.1:2091829-2104440 GCA_003113815.1 Sphenodon punctatus
CCTAGGGGCAGGGACCGTGTCTATTTTATTACTTTGTAAAGTGCCAGGTACACTGCTGGCGCTATATAAATGTTTGTTAATAATAATAATAATAATAATAATTGGTAAGTTGGCTCTAATTGAGTTTAAAGTTCAAATCTGTTGGAATTGGAATTTTTATTGGAATTATCCAATTGGATAATTGGAATTTAATTCTTCAACAGGGGAAGCGCTTTGGAGATGTGCCGCATATGCCATTGAGCGACTGGGCACCATAGCAATGGTACTGCAAGGCCTGGCAGTTCTCCAGGACCAGCTGGGTGAGTATGACAGGTGTGCTTTGTGGATGTGGACCTTAATAGGCTGTGTATAATGTCTGTGCTGTTTGATAATGTGCGTTACAGGTGGGGTTTTTTGGCTCCTAGTTGAAAGATTTGAGCAAGACTGTGAGGCCCGGAGGGAGGAGATGGAACACCTGCGAGCCCTGATGGTGCGCATTCTCCACAGGCTTGAGCCTGTAAGACAGGATGCTGTGGTCGAGGAGGAGCTCGAGGGGGTTAATGAGCCCTTCATAATTGTGATCCCTGATTAATCAGGGAAGCAGGAGAAATTGTTTTTAAAAGTTTTAAAATAGTTTTTAAAAGTTGAGAGTTTATTATATTTATTTTGTTACAATGTTATATTTTTGTACGGGTTTTAAAAAGTTTTTTTAAACACTAATTTCTTTATATACTAATATTTATTTTCAGTAAATTTTCTATTATTGTATATGTTTTGTATAGTTTTGTATAGTTTTGAATGTTTTGTATAGTTCTGAATCTTTTATTCAGTAATAAAAAAATCACTTGTGAATAAATAACAATAGTTTTCACTTTTCTTTTTCCAATACATCCAACAATGCAACTTTGTGTATGCATATACATACATACAAGAATGCCATCTTGTGAGTGTGACTCCGAGGGCTTGGGGGGTGGGGGGCATGCTTTCACACGGCCAATGTGAAATAAAGTCCGCCTCCCTGTGTTAAATACCTGTGGCTGTCAGCTGTCAGTCATAGGGAATTTCAGGAAGGACTGTGCTTATTGGTGTGCATCCGTTGCTAATTAAATGACCGGTGTGGGAGAGGTGGGGCTGGTCTGTCCAGCTACAATTTAAGCCGTCTCTGTCTATCTGGTGGGAGCATGGGAGGGGATGGTCTTGGGCGGCGCAGCACGCCTCAGTAAAAGCACTAGAGACATAGATCATTCTTGTTTTAAGTTAACAACTAAACAAGAAATAGTAATTGTAGACTGACTCAACATACAAAGCACTGTATGGACTTTATCATTCAGGCCTCTGAGTGTGACCACATACACAGGTTTACTGCTATAAAAAAACAGTCATGGCACACTAAAGAAGACAAACTTTCAATAATGCAGATGAATGTCATTCACTCAGCTCATCTCTCAGCTGTGCCTGACTCCAAGTGCCTAGAGGGGGAAGGAGGGGACACTGCTCGTTGTGTCCCGATAACACAACACAGCAATAATTTTATGATTAACATACAATAACAGTAATGTAAAAGTAAAAAACATTTTTTAAAAGTGACACAGAACAGTGGGGATTCGAACCTGCAAAAGGACAGCTTCAAATTGTACAGCAAGCAGGAACCTTAACAACTATACCACCATGCCATATTAATTTTTCAGGAGTTGCGAACTACAGAGTTCTGACTTCTTCTTCACTGAGGAAGCACGCGGAATTAGGATTGTAACAAACTCTTCTGCATGGACTTCATTCCTTCAACTTTCTGTACTGGTCCGATGATGTAAAAAATGACTCAGTCAGCCAATACACAGGTCACCTTAAACTCCCACCAGGAGTTTTGCTCAAAAAACTTTAGTTTGGAGGACAATTTACGTTTACATAAAAGATCAATTTAACATTAAATAAAAACACCGTTCCTTGAACTCCCACCCAGAACATGTGCATGTATGTATTTGATGTATGTATGCAGTAATTATGGCACAGAGGGACAACACCAGCAGTCAGCACAGCACACACATGTGCAGCAGCGCACCAGCGCTGCATACTCCCTTCGCGGAACCGCGATAAACGCTCATGACTGTCTCTCATATATTAAATTGGCAGAAGGTGGAAAAAGGCCGTTGATTGTACATGGCAACGGTGACGATTGGAAAAAGCAATAAAGCACATCAATGCCACATCTGCGGATTCTTGTAGCGGCAAATGCAGAATCGCAGCGGTTCTGAGTAGAATTCCGCGGGGCGCAATGTCGGATGCCGAGTTTTAGGAATGGAATTGCGGTGCGGTAAAAGCTCCTGCCGCATCACCTCTTGCCAGCACTTGTCTCCAGATTCATCCCTGTTTCTAACAGAGGCAATCCTGGGTTCCCTGATATGGTATTAGTCTAGATTTGTCTCTGAAAGTGGGACAGTAAGGTCAACTGAAGAGGCCTTATTAGAAACTGTGGGACCCTGAAAGATTTTGGTGGGACACCCTCCTAATGTGGGGGGTCCATATGGGTCAGTGCATTCAGAAGCCCTAGTAAGTCACCTCCTATTATGGGACCCATTACAGGTCGGTGCACTCAGATCTTGGTGGGGTCCCTCTTAGTGGGGTGTCGGTTGTGGGTCAGTGCATTCAGAAACCCTGGTAGGGTCCTCCTAGCATGGGCCCCGTTGCAAGATGGTGCATTCAGATCTTGATAGGGCCCATTGCCAGTCAGTGTACTTGAAGAACTTGGTGGAGTCCTTGCTAGCATGGGGTCTTCTACAGGTGAGTGCACTTAGAGACCCCGGTGGGGTTCCTCCTACCATATAGGCCAGTGCACTCCGAGACCTTGGTGGGCCTGTGAGGCTGCACCTGCACTTGTCACATACACCTAATGATCCACCTGAATTGGTTAAAGTCAGTCTGCTAGAGTCCAAATACAAGGGTTCTGTCCCTGCGTCTGATTGCCTGTGCCTCAGTTTCCTCATTTGCCCTTTGGACACAAGAGCAAAGCATTCACCTCCATCCCAAAGTGAGGTGAGTAAGATGATCCTGCTTAGGAAGAAGCAGTATCCTCTTTAGTCCTGCGATGCAGTGGACTTGCTGCTCAGTCAGCTTATGTTCCTTTAAATAAATGAAAAGCATTTATCATTCTTCTTAGTGTGGTGGTGACCCCTGGAAAGAATAGAATGGGCACCCAAAGCAGGATGGGAACCTTCCATCAAACCACGCTCTTGCCAACCTATACTTCCTTACCTGGGATGCTCTGCTTCAGTGGGATTACAGATGGTGAAAACAGGCATGCACCTTAATTCCACTTTAACACTGCTTTAACATTTCTTATGCATATTGCAGGGCTGCATACGGCACAAATACAGCCCTGCAACATGCAAGAAACGTTAAAGTGGTGTTAAAGTGGAGTTACGTGCATGTCTGTTTTCACCCAAAAGCAGCTTTCTAGGTTTATCATCACTCAGGTATCAGCATCAGTTCTCTATTAAACACACCTGCTCTAAGGTTCTCTGGGAAACTGAAGCTAGTAAGAACAGAGACCACAGGAGGGATGGCAAGACAAGTTCGCCCCATCTCCCCTTCCAGTATGCATTCCCCTCCCCCACCTGGACAGACCTGCATTTAGGGCAGGGGTGGAGAACCTGCAACCCATGGGCCAAATCCAGCTTCCCAATGGTTTTTATTTGGCCCCTTTCCAATTCCTGGCTCTGGCCCATGGATCCAGCCCATAGTTTTGAGCACTGAAAGAGCAAACTCAGGGGACAGGAACAGAGAAGCGGGCATGTCCTTGGGGCTAGGGGGATGGAGCCATAGCATAGACCCATGATCTAGACCTTCTTCCAGCCTGATCAAGCCCCGTAAGCACCTCCCACCCCCAAATCCTATGCAGTCTGTGGAGTTTATATTAATTTTCAAAGTGGCCTGCAGGCGGTAAAAGGTTCTCCATTCCTGCTCTAGAGGTAGATCTCTGCTGGACCCATTCATTCCTTACAGGAGGGCTTGTCTGGTGGTTAGAGCGCTAGCCTGCCTGGTGTCGATCCCCTGCAGGGATGCAAGCCCCTGGTGTGGCCTTGGATATCACCTAGGGGAAGATTTTCAAAGGCAAATATAGCAACTCAGCACCTGGCTGACATTAAAAATAGGGTGCCTGTGATAGGGTGTCTCTGCCTATGTAAGTGTCTGTGGGAGCAGGCCCAACCCAGCCCACCATCAGCTTCTTCCCACACACAAAGGCTTGGAGGCTTTATCAACATGTTGTTGATTAGAAAGTGTGTGCACTTCCATCACTAACATGGTGCATAGGCTGAATTGCAGTTTGCAGCCCAGGCTGAGCACCACCCTGCCCCTTTGGCTAGGACTGTGCCTCCTGAAGCTATTTTCTGCCTCAAGTTTCCAGTTCACAGAGCACCACAGCAGCTCCCCTCTCCCAGGAGTTTGGCTTGTTTCTAATTAAAGGCCAATAGCCTCTTGATCGGCTGCAGGCCCAGGGGCTTGCAAGCCCTGGGCAGAATTCCACAAGCAAGTAATAGCCACTGTACTAGAGTCTTTGCTTCTGAAGACCTACACTAGTGTCTTTGTGCCTCAGTTTCCCCTCAGTAAAATGGTGATTGTATCATTCCCCTGCCTCACTGGAGAGTTGGGCATTAAAAGGTGGTAGGGCTGCCACCTATGGTGGTTTTTTACCTGACACTCCCATAGGGCAAAATGGAAGGGTTAGGTAAAAAAGGACTGATGGTGGCAACCCTAAAAGGCAGTGATATGGACTGGATGCTAAAAGGTGCCGCGTAAAACACTGAGGATCGGAGAGGGAGGGAGGTAAGGCTTCAAACGTGGAGGGTCTGGGCAGAGGCTCACTAGTGTGTCTCATGGCAGAGAGAAGTCAGGATTTGTCTCTAATGAACAGAAAAGGGTTTTTTTCTTTGGAAGGCTGGGCACAGACAGTTCCTGTGGCTCTGCCTGGCTTTCCACCTCCCAGGCTATTACCACAGCTGCTTTCCTAACATGAACTTGGCACCCACCGCATAAACTGTGTTGGCCTGGGATTATTTAAGATAGGCCACTGAACAGCCGTCGCACACAGACATATTGCTGTTACTAATGCCCAGAGGACAAACCCCAGCAAGTGACTTAGTCATAGGAAGGTCTCTCTAATGAGCTAGGGCACCTCACAATCTTTTTCTGCATCTAGCTCAAGCCCCGACTGTTGCTTTTACCACTAGGTGGAGCTCACCATATTAGAATAGGTTTCTCAGAGAAGACACAGCAGCCGTGTTGTTGAGGGGTATGTATGTGTAGGTAAAACCAAAAGCTTTATAGATTGTGGCAGTTTAGATGGAGCAGCTGAATAACCTACTACGACAAAAATTTGATTTAAGATCCTTCGGAGGAAATGGGATAATAGAAGATGACTGTGGAGTCAAGGTCATAGCTTCTATAATAGGTGTAGTGGCAGTAGAGCCCATGGTCTGGGTTCCCTGGAACAGCTGTGTCCTCTGCTGCTGGGAGGCAGGAGAGAGGGCCCCATTCCATCTTGTGCCCCAGGATCCATTTCCAACCTAGTTACATCCCTGTGTGAAACATGTGTTAATTAGAGGCAGCTGTAGGAATTGTGTGGCCCTGTGCATAGGGCCATTTCTAGCACGGGGCTCACTGCAGATTAGTGCACTTTGAAACCCTGGTAGGGCCCCTTCTAGTGCAGGGCCCATTGGGGTTGGTGCACTTGGAGACCTTGTTATGATTCTTCCTAGCATGTGGCCCATTGCAGGTCAGTGTACTTGAGAGACCCAGGTGAGACCCTTCCTAATGTGGGGCCTATTGTAGATCAGTGCACTAAGACATCTGATAAAGCCCATCCTAGGTTGGTACATTCAGACTTTGGTAGGATTGCTCCTAGCATGGGCCCATTGCAGACCAGTGCACTTAGCGACTCTGATGGGGCTTCTCATAACAGTACACTCAGAGACCTTGACGGGGACCCTCCTAGCAAGAGCTACATTGCGGGTAAATATACTCAGAGGCCATGGTGGGGCCCTTCCTAGCATGGGCTGTTGCAGGTTGTATACTCAAAGACTCTGGTATGGCCCCTCTTAATATAGATCCCCATGCAGCTGCACCAGTCACACATGTACGAATGCCCCAAAATACAGGTGGCCCAGGGAAACATAGGATGCAGGAAATGTAACTATCACTATGGGCTCATGGAGCCGGTGTGTGTCTAGCAAATAACACTTCTTAAGATTATAACATTACAGTTCAGAGTCCAGTTCAGTCAGATGCTTTGGTTTGCGAGTATCTGCTTATCTCTCCTCCTAAGAAGCTTCTCTGAAATATAACTACCTGTTTAAGCTGTGTGTATCATCTGTGAAATGTATTTACCTTCCCTGACACTGGCATATTAAAGGTACAGCTGCTCGTGCAGTTCAAAAGCAGCTTTCGAAAGGTAACTAAGGAGAGCTGCTAATTGAGGGCAAAGCTGTATGTTGTTCACACACACACCTCTTTTGAGTTAGTTGCTGCTGATGTTACTTGTATTTACTCCTGTCTTATTCAGTGAGGACTCCCACTGAAGTGTGCAGGAGTGAGTTGGTACTCAGAGGCAGCAAGGGATGCAGAATCTGGTTCCTCAGATTCAAGAACGTTCATTTTGTCAAGTCTTGTGACACAAAGGCCAGTGGAGAGGAAACTTTAAATTCACTTTCTGGGAGACTTTGCAGCCCATTGCTCGCCCAATCAGGTAACAAAATTAGTATCATTTGATGACTGTAGCTAAGCAACGTGGCTCATCTAGCAAGCAGTATGGGAAATTAAATTAGTGAAAAATTCTGTCCAATAATTTCAGGGAGAAAAGCCTCACTCACTGCTCAGGCAGTTTGCAAAGAGAAGGGGGCATCAGCTTCTCTGGTAATAATCACAGTAGGGGACTGTAATTCCAGATGTGTAGGGAGCACCCAAAATATCGGACATGACAGGTTTCCAGAACCATGGTGTCTCTCTCCAGCTGAGAGTGGTGCTGCCACCTGAAGCACTGTAGGATCCAACCTAGCAGCTGGCAGTTGAGTGACAGTCACAGTAAGCTGTTAGCACTAAACAGGCTGATCAGTGGGAAGTGGAAATCAGCTTTTTAGCGTTAAACAGCAACTCTGGCAAGGGACAGACCTCCCCCCCCCCAATTGCGAGGGGGGGGGTTATTCTCATGAGACAGGGGTTATTCTCATGAGCGCTTTTTGGAGTGTTTTAAAGAGAACAAGTGGGAAGAGAGACTTCACCTCTGAGGGTTTGCTTGTCTGTACTGGAGGGTGGTAATTACCTCCTTGCTTGAATTCTCTGCTAGCCCAGGAGTTCTCAGTACTTCTTCCTTTGTGTGGGGGCAAACCTCTCTGCTTCACTGATTATGTGTTATTCCAGATGCCTTTGCTAGCAGTTCCCCTACAAGTTCTCAAGCAAGGGGGAGCTATTTAATACCCTGCTTTCCTCTGCTCTTGAGAACAGAGGAAGGTAGTTATTTCAGAGTAAATCCCCTTGCTTATGAGAATAAGTCTGAAGTGGAGAGCTATAATTCTGACATGTCTGTATTTGTGAGTCTCCATTTAGGGTGTAAACTCTTTGAGCAATGACTATTTTTCCTTTAAAGTTATTTGGTACCCCAAATCACTTACTCCGAGTAGTCCTACCAAAGTAAATGGGAGTTCTCAAGAGTAAATGGTTTGGGGACTGTGATTTCATTGCAGCACCTCACATAGAGGGGCCCTGATTTTTTTGCAGGGGAGCTTCTATTCTGATACATAAAAATGATCCCTGCTTCCTGTTAGAGGCACATGTAAATATAACAGGTTATTCAATGAGTGACAGATATGATAATCCTCAGCTACAGGTGCTGTGGGTACTTGTAAGCAGAGCAGCAGGGTGGTTACAAGCCAGCTTGTTGTAACAAATAATTAACCATTTCTCTGAGAATCTCCTAATCATTTGTTAGCCCATTATCAAATACTCATAAAGGGGACGCTTTTCAAAAAGTGTCACCGTAATAAGAAGAGTGTTCTCTCAGTTCTGCTGGGCATGTAGACTTTAAAATGGCAACAGAATCCAGCTGTGATGGAGAGGCTTATGCTTTGGATGAAAACAGATGAACAATAGTGGAGAATGGCCGCTTTTGGAGACTGGATACTACCCAGGATGGAGCCTGAGCTTGGTCTAATTTAGCAGATCCTGTAGGCCTAGAGTGCTGGGGAAGCCTAGGGGAGGCTCCTCATTGAGGACTGCGGGGCCGGTGCCCTACAAGCTGCCGGCAGCGCTGCCGCCGGCTGATTAAAAAATAATGTATTTTTAAAAAAAAATTCTTCCCCCTCCTTGGTCCTGACCGGGGGGGTTGCCGAGCCGACACAAGGACTGAGCAGTGCAGCAGCAAGCCAAGCACTATGATTACCTTTAACTGCGCTGTGGCAGCCAAGCAGCTGCAGCTTCCAAACAGTGTAGTTCAAGCAAGCGGGGATTTCCCCGCTGGAGTCAGGGAGTCTCGAGATGCGCCGCTGCCGGCTTGCGCATGCGCACGTTAGTCCCTAGGCTTCCCCAGCCACGGCCCCTAAGCTGTAGAGAGACTTAGTCGGGGTGGGGGAAGCCTCCAGGAGCCTGGGAGCATGTCCTGGACTCCTGGCTGGCATTTAAGGTGCTTGTCTGAGTCATGTCTGGGATTTTATTGAATTTTTTTATGCATGTGCATGGGGATTAGTATTTAAGACCCCCCAAAATGGGAATCACAGGGGTCTTGTGCTTCCCATTTTTCTTTTAAAAAAACCCATACAGAACTGGGGAAGCCCTCTCTCTTCCTCCCTCCCTCTCTCCCCCTTGTTCGCATTCTCTCGCTCCCCCTCGCTGAGCTGACACCGAACCCCCCCCTCCTTCTCCTACCTTACTCCCTGCAAGCCGCTTGTGTTTTCTCCTTCTAAATCCCGCCAGCCAGACCGGGGCTGTGTTTCTCTGTTTTGTATAGCAATAAACTTGTTATTGAACACCTGTCTCTCTTTCTATTTGGGGAGGGTAGATACACTGCCTGTAGTACATAGTGTCCTCAGTTTGATCCTTTTGAACATGTGGAGACCCGGTTTAAGTCATTAAGCTAATTCCCCCCAAAATTTAAGGAATGGTGGATATTGGGGTACCCACCCCCCAATAGTCATGAGTGGGAGGGGGTCTCCTGTTAACAGAGGAGGTTGCAGTAGTCAAGGCAAGAGATGATTGGAGCATGGACTAGAGTTTTAGCAGTGGAGACAGTAAGGAAAGACCAGATCTTAGATGTTGCGCAGGGAGAGACAACAGGATTTAGCAACAGATTTGATCTGAGGTTTAAAGGAGAGGGACTACATGCCTGAAGGATAGGCTGGAATGGATGGGGACCACATCAATTGAAAAGAAGGAAGTGAGAGGAAGATTTTGGGGAGAAGATGAGGAGTTCAGTTTTGGCCATATTAAGTTTGAGCTGATGGTGAGACATCCAGGTAGAGATGTCAGAGGCAGTTTGTGATACGAGATTGGATAGAGGAAGAGAGGAGGTGGAGAGAGAGTTGAATGTTATCAGCATACAGGTGATATTGGAAGCTATGAGATTCAATGAGTTTGCCCAGTGTAGCGAGAGAAGAGAAGCAGGCCAAGGACAGAGCCTTGGGGAACTCCAACTGAAAGGGGAGGTGATGAGGAGGACGTACCAGCAAAAGATACACTGAAGGAGCGGTTAGAGAGGTAGGAAGAGAACCAGTTGAGGACTGAGCCCTCAGCCCTGGAAACCAAGTGAGCAAAGCAAGTAAAGGAGGAGAGTGTGGTCACATCAGTGTCAAAGGCAGCAAAGAGATCAAGCAGGACAAGAATAGAATAGAGTAGAGGTGATTTGATTTGGCTAAAAGAAGGTCATTAGTGATTTTAGCAAGAGCAGTCTCAGTCAAGTGGATAGGACGGAAGCCAGACTGAAGGGGGTTAAGGGGGGAGTTAACAGAGAGGAAGTCAAGACAATGGGTGTAGACAACATGTTCTAAGAGCTTGGAGCCAAAGGGGAGGAGAGAGAGAGAGAACAGTAATTGGAGGAGTTGGAGGGATTAAAGGTGGACTTCTTTAGAATAGGGGAGACAGTGGCATGCTTGAAAGCAGAGAGAAGGGAACTAATAGAGAGGGAAAGATTGACAATGTGCAGAAGAGAGGGTGAGAAAGTGACAGGAGGTGAGAAGGGATAGGGTCAAGGGGGCTATATCCCCCTTGTTGGATGTGGAGAGCAGGAAGGTGACCTCATCAAGGGAAGCTAGTGAGGAGGAGGAGAAGAAGAAGGAGAGAGGTGGCAGGGGGTGGAGGGAGAGGTGAGTGGTATACAAATGAGGGATGGAGAGGAGTAGAAAGCAACATTGTTGTTCGTTGCCCTGGGCTGCCCTGTGGGCAGGAGGGGCGGGATATAAATTTTAAATAAAATAAATAAATAAAAAAACATCACGGCGAATTTAACCATCTTGCTGCTGAAAAATAAGGAGAGATCCTGTGCAGTGAGGGAAGAGGGTGTGTAGTACAGGGGGTGGGGTGGGGTTGGATGAGAAGAGACAATGGGGTTTATGAGACAGATTCAATGTGGGTGGCAAAATAGTGCTGTTTGGCAAGGGAAATGGCAGGGCTGTGGGCAGAAAGGGTGAACTTGAAGTGGAGAATGTCAGCATGGTCATGAAATTTCTGCCAGAGGCGCTCAGTGGTACAAGAGCAGGAGTTGAGGTGGCAGATGGTGCAGGCGAGCCAGGTTCAGGGATTGATGGGGAAGGTAGGATGGGAGGAGAGAGAAGCAAGGGAGTCCAGGGTGGAGGAGAGAGATGTGTTGAAGATGGAGACAGTCAAGTCAGGGCAGGTGCCAGAGGAGATTAATGAGAGAAGGGGGGAGAGAGAAGAAGCAAAGTCCAAAGGGTTAATGGATTTAAAGTCACAGAAGATGAGAGAGGAAGGAAGGGAGTGGGAGACCCTGAATGAAACAAAATGGTAGTCAGAGATTTGGGGGAGGGCATCAAAGGGGAAGTCAGTGATATAGAACAGTTTTTGGAAAATATAAAGTTGAGGGAGTGGCCATCATGGTGCATAGGATGAGGTCAAAGGGTGTTGAAGTCCTCAAGGATGTGAGTGGGAATATTGTCAGAGGCAAAAAGTGAGCCATGTGTCAGTGTCTGAGAGGAAGGAGAAGAGTAGCTTGGGGGTTGGTAAATGACAGCTACATGGGAGTGGAGTGGGGACTAGAGGTGTATGGAGTGAGCCCCTAAGGAGAATGAGAGAGGGAAGAGAAGTAAGAGGTTGGAACTGGCAGGGTTTAGAGAGGAGCACGCAGGCCAACTCCACCTCCATGACCTTCAGAGTGGGGCAAGTGGGTGAAGATCAGGCCTTTGAAGGAGAGGGTAGCAGGAGTCAAAGTGTCACATGGAGGAATCCAGGTCTCAGTAAGGGCTAGAAGCTGGAGGGAGTGAGAGAAGAGATAATAAATGAAAGGTGCTTTCTTAATGGAGGAGCGACAATTCCAAAGAAAGCAAGAGAATGGGAACTGGCAGGGGTGTGTGTGTGTGTGAATGAAGTTTGGAGAGGGGGGTGACAATGGGAGCGAGGGATAGGATTGGGGGCTGAGGAGTGGCAGAGAAGGAGTGGATGGGGAGGAGGAAGCTTGGTGGAGGGGAGCCGGAGGGTACTGTTGAGAGGGTCCAGAGGAGGCGAGACAATCCAAGAGAAAAGCTGAGAGAGGAAGAGTTGAGGGGGTAGAAGGAGGGAAGCGAGGAGTACATCGAGGGAGGACAGAGATGTATGGCAGGAGGCGGAGACCAGGGAATAGTTGAGGCATAGTGGGAGAGGGAAGTTGGAATTCATTTTGTTTTCAGACCAGATTTCCAGGTTATCAAGATTGTTTTGAATTTTAATTCTATCTTCCAAGGCTACCTCTCCCAGTTTTGTGTCATATATATAAATATGCACATTTGATCGTTATTCCCTCCACTCCTTCATCCAAGTCTGTTATGGGATTGAGGGCTCACTACCCCACTCTAGGCTGTCATGACTCAGTTTCCCTGACTTGCAGCTCTCACTGGACCAGCTCTCTCTCTAGAACCGATTGAGCCTGCAACGGGTGAACCTTCTTGCCACCTTTTCCGCCACAGCGTTTCCCAGCACAGACTCTCTCTAGGTTCGTCTGTGTTTGTAAACACAGAATTAACCCCAAACTGTGTCCTGCTAATGTTAGGATTAGCAATTCCACTGGACCATACTAAGTTCAGTTAAAAGGTGTTTAATGAATAAATCATGAATAGGCATGCAGTACAAGATTATACTTGAGAGTGCAGAAATCAAAACAACATACCCAATAACGCATTCCTATCTGTACTTGGATTCTCCTGACTTAGGGTTACCCTAATCAAAGTCCACGGGTATTTCAGTTCATGTCACAGTCAGCGGTGGAAAGCTTGGCTGGGTACTAGGGGTGGGACACCAGGGCAATTACCGGGTACCGGATTCCGGTTTTCAAAAAAACGGATTCACGGATTAAATCTGGTATACCGGTACAACTGTTCCCATTGAAATCAATGGAATAAAAACAAAATCCTTCCCCCTCCCAGGCTGTGTGGGTGGAAGGGGGG
>QEPC01008917.1:2117841-2155512 GCA_003113815.1 Sphenodon punctatus
CTGGAGCGGCAGGTGGAGGCAGTCACTAAGGCTGCCTTCTGCCAGTTATATCTGGTGTGTAGGCTGCGTCCGTTCGTCTCCAGCCTGGACCTGGCCTCCCTCATCCATGCTTTCGTCACCTTGAGGCTGGACTACCGTAACACGCTCTACGTAGGGCTTCCCTTGTTCCTGGTTCAGAGGCTGCAGCTAGTGCAGAATGCAGGGGAGACAGAACATAGAGAACCCTGTAGACATCTCAGGTGAGCCACCCAGGCCCCATCTCCCTGCTCCAGTGTGCTTTGCCCTCTCCAACCCTCTGACCTTTTTATCAGGTGGGCTCTACCCTGCCTCGCCTTCAGCATACCTCCCATTGTTTTGAGCAGCCAGAGGGATTAACCCTACTCAATTGGGCCAGTAAAGCTCTCCACCCCTCAGTGAATAAGCTCTGTTCCCTCACACACTTTGGCCGCTTTTACACGAGCAGCCAGCAAAGCGCGTTCTTCAATGTGCCGCTGGGAAAAGCCGTGCAGGGTGCGTTTACACATACCAGAAGTGGTCGCCCACCATAGGAATCGGCAGTGCATACGGCCTCTTTGAAGATGCATTCTGGAAACCCCGATATCGAGGCTTCCAGAATGCATCTTCAAAGAGGCTGCGTGCACCGCCGATTCCTATGGTGGGCGGCCACTTCCGGTACATGTAAACGCACTCCACGCGGCTTTTCCCAGCGGTGTGTTGAATTGCGCGCTTCCCTGACCGCTTGTGTAAAAGCGGCCTTTAATTAAATCTATTTATTTATTTCCCAGTTTTACTCCACGCTTCCCAAATTGGTTCAGGGTGGTTTACAAGTATTAGAATATCTAAAAAAATAATAATCCCCTAACACCCCGCCCACCAACCTTTTCCCTAACCCCTCCTCCACTCAACCCTATCCCTCCCTTATGCGGGCACGCGTGCGCACACCCCCACACACCCCCACACCCCTCCCAACCTTTCAAGTGCAGAAAGCAGGACAGACGCTCTCCTGCTTATCATCCACTTAGCTTTTTGTTGTTCCATCATCTCCCCATTTTCCTCTCAAATGTTTTTCCTGGGTCACCACCAGGAAAGAGGTGCCTGAGGTTTAAATACCAGGCTCTTTGTCTCGCTCTCCTGAAAGAGGGACTTTGACCCCTGAAAGGGAGACTATAGGAGAGAGAGACTATAGGATTCAGCACCCAAAGAGGGACTGTCCCTCCTAAATAGGGACTATTGGGAGATAAGCCTTCAGTCACAGACCCGTGCCTCCTTGTCCTGGCAGCCTTCCTTTCCCACTCCTGCCTCAGTGGCCTTGCTCTCCATTCCTGAGGGGGTGGGAGAGGCCCATTCCATCTTCTACACCAGGGTCTGCCCCAAATTAGCTTCATCTCTGGGCTGGACTTGGCTCCCTGCTCATAATCTTGGAGGAGGAGACTGCGGGTTCTAGTCACCACAATGGTCCTCCTAGCTAGAAGAGATTCAGAGCAAATGTCCCACCCCCCTCCCGAGCTCCCTGGGTTGCCTGATTTAATGGAACTCTAGCCAATAGACCCCTGGTTTCAGAGTACTGAGAGCCCAGATAGCGAGTGACATCGCCTCTCTCTGAGGTAGAAGTCACTCTTGGACACGGGTGTTAACACACTTGTCTGTGGTCAGCTGGCGATAGCGGCAGTGTGTATGTAGTGACTGTGGGATCATTCTTTAATTTCTTAATAGCACAGCCTAATGACTAGCTGCATTCCCCTATCACTGACACTGAGTATTACTAATTATGATGATTAATGGCTTTAATTTACTCTGAAAGAATAATGTACCGTAATTCTGTTGTCAGAGCTGAAAATCAGGAGCCCTGGCTTTGGATCTGTAAGCGATGCCGTTCCCAGCCTTTTTGCGCTGGAGGGAAGTCATTCGGAAACATGATTTCCTGAGCACGTTAGATTACCGGTCGCCTCCGGATCTTCCCATCCATTACTGGAAGCTGCGTCGCTGGTGGAGCCTGGAGGGGAAGCTTTGTCTCTCCAGAGGCATCCATTGTCTCCGCCATTAAAACTCCGGATTGCTTAATAACTTTTTCTTTAATGGTGTTTTTATAAAGGAAATCTTTTTAAAGTGACGGAAATACTTGTCTGTGGTTGAATGTGAGAAAGAGAAAGACCCCCATCTGGGCTTGTTAGAGGCATGAGCCTTGTAAGAGGGTTCAGCAGTCCTGCTACTGTGCTTTGGGACCTGATTAATTAATGGGGAACTGCTGTGCTGGGGCATGGGGGAGTATAAGAGAGAAGGAATGTATAAGAAACTAGGCATATATGGCGTGAATCAACCCAACTTCTGGCAGTTGGAGGTGTAGGCCCTTTTTACACAGGACTCTCCCACTCATGAACATGCAGAAATCTGTGTGTTCATGAGTGGGCGCAATCCATGTGAAGGCCGTGGCGCAGGTGCACGTGATGACTGGGGGTGCGTGTGTGCTCCCGCCTAACATGCATCCCCACTCACTCCCCACGTACGGAGCAACAGGGGTTGCTCCATGCGTGGGAACGAGTGTGGGATGAGTGAGGATGTGCACGCACCGATGCGCACATGCACCCCCTACCTGGCAGCGCTGTGTAAAAATGGCCTTAGAGACACATTTATTAAGAGGTTGCCCCCTCCCACCCTGACCATCTTGGCTAGTAACTCTCGAAGGACCTATCCTCAATTAACTTATCCCGTTCTTTTTTAAACCCGGTTATACTTTGGCCTTTGCAACATCCTATGGTAGTGAGTTCCACAAGGGGCAGAGGTCTTCTGAAAAGGATCTTGCCAGGGCTATAGTAGATGAAGGGCTTAATGAGACAATGACACAATACAGTGAGCATCTAAAAAGAGAGCTCTATTTTGAGTTGCATTAACAGAATTATTGTCTTTGGAGTCTAAGAGAAGGGAAATGATTCCTCTCTACTTAGCCCTGGCCAGGCCTCCAGTTTTGGGCATCTCTCTTTAAGTAGACTACTGACAAGCTGGAGCAAGTTTAGAAGAGATGCTAAAGGGGATGGAAGGAAAGACCTTTATGAGGAGAGGTTGAACGAACTGGGAATGTTTAGCCTCGAAAAAGGAGATTAAGGGGGATATGATTACAGTATTCAAACACGTTAAAAGCTGTCATAAGCAAAAAAGTGCCCAGTTGTTCTCTCTCTGGCTGCTGGGGCTAGGATTAGAGGGAATGGGCTTAAATTAAAAGGAGAAAAAATTAGGCTAAACATTAGGATGACTTTTCTAACTGCCAGGACAGTTAGGAAGTAGAATCATTTGCTAAGAGAGCTTGCAGAGGTGCCACCCCTGTAGGCCTTTGAAAAACAGATTAAATAGACATCTCTCAGGGATGGTGTAGTACTGTGAATCCTGCTTAACAGCAGGAGGCTGGACTAGATCACCCTTAGGGTTTCTTTCCAGTCTTATGATTCTATGCTTATTAATTATGCATTGAGTGAAAAAGTACTTTCCTTTGTTTGTTTCAAATCCGCTGCATGTTAGTATCATCTTTAATTTAAAAACTTAAAATCTTCCATTTAGCTTTCCCTAACTCTTCACTCTCAATGATTGCTCACTTATGCTCCTCCTTATACCATCTTATCCTTCAGGGTCCCACATTCCCCTTTGTAACAAAGTTGAGTATGTGCACCTACAGAGTCTCAACTTCTTGAATGTATCCCTGTCACTCCCTATATTCCCTTCCTCCTTGTCTCCCCTTCCTTATCCAGTCTAGATTGTAAGCTCCTCTGGACAGGCATCAGTCTCTAGACAGCTGTTCAGCACAAGCACATTGCTGGCACTGCATAAATTTGGAGTCCCCTATGAGCAGGGGTAAATAACATTTCCTTGGTCATTTTCTCCACACCACCCAGGACCTTGCATATCACTGCTGCATCCCCCACCCCCTCACCCATAGTCATCATCCAAAGAGCTTTTTCATCCCTCTTTCCATGGAAGCCATTCCATGCCCCTGATCATTTTTTTGCCCCCCTTTTCTATCCCTTTTGCCAGTTCCCACTTATCCGTTCTGAGATGGCGCAACTAACACTGCACACAGTATTCATTCAAGGTGTGGGTGCACAGCAGCTTTATATAATGCCATGATGCTTCCCCTATCCCAATTAATCCTTCTATTGCTCTGAGAGGAAGGCAAGAGAATAATATTATTTCTATTTTAGTAAGGGGGGGGCAGTTGGGGAAGAGACACAGAAAGAGGGAGTCTTAGCAGTAGAGCCAAGAACTGAACCTAGGCCGAGGGGTGCAGCTACCATAGGGACAGGCAGGACATTTGTCCCAGGGCCTATGCTGGTCAGGGGCCCCCTATGGTAGCTATAGTTTTTAAATTATTTTTTTTACTATTATTTTTAATCACCTGGCTGAGCCCGGGTCCATTGGCTCCCGTCTCCTTTCACTGGAAGCGGACATGTGGCCTGAAGCCCCTCCCCCTCCCCTAGCACGTGGGGAAAAGTTCAGTCTGTAGCAGCAGCAAGAAGGTTGTTACCTTGTAAGTGGTGTGATAGTTTGTTCCGCCTGATGGTACATGTTGACCCTGATCCTGCAAGCTGCATTGTGCAAGAGACACCCCCTTAATTCAATGCTCAATGTGGTTATCTTGCAGGATCAGAGACTCTGAGGGGAAAGTACTATCAATGCACAGAAAAAAAATCAACTGAAAGAGATGCATCTATCCAATGTTGCTGCCTCTTGCAAATGTTTTTTTTTTTTTTTTTTTAAATCACAAGTCTCTAGCTATTTAGTTTTTCTTAAAGCTCCAGCTTCTGGTCATTATATGAAAATCTCTGCATTAGTTTTAACAAAATATAAGATTTTATTCCCTGTGGTTTTAGAAGGCCTAGCCTGGTACCTTAGGTTGCTGTCTCCTCAGGTGAATGCTCACGTAATTTGTATTTCCAGACAGACCAATTGGACTCTCCTCTTTTGTGGATCCTAAGATCCCCACTGAATTCACATAGAGCAGCAAGCTGTAGGTATTGTTAGATTTAAGGAGTCTGGCTGGTTTCTGTTGACATCCCAGCAACTGGGAATCCAAAAAACGTTTGATTATTTAGCAAGGAGCTCCCAGGGAAACAGATCATTTAGGGCAGGGGGTGGGGAACCTATGGCCCATGGGCCAAACCTGGCTCATGACTAGGGTGGCCACTGACGCATCAGCAGAAAAGAGAACAAACATTTGCATGAAATTTACATATGCTATTTTATACTAATTTATGCAATTTGTGAAGCAGAGGGTGGGGCCAGAAGTGGGTGGAGCCAACCCAACAGTAGGTGGAGCCAACTCAATGGTTAAGTCAGTGGTGTGGCTTAACCCAGCAGCAAGGAGTTCCCAGAGTTAACACTGGAGGGAGATTACATTAGTTAACCCTGTGAACTCCTTGCTGCTACTTGAAGCCCTGCCACTGCAGGATAGAGATCCCTCTTACTAAGGCCTCATCCAATGTCTCTCTCCTACTAGTCACATTTCTCCCTATCAGTGTGAAAAAATAAAGCCCAAGCTCACTGTGGGGAGAAACTGATGTTTTAAGTGTCTCATCAAGTCGGTAACAACAACCAGTGATTCCCTACCATTTCAACAAATTTTTATTTTTCCATTTGTCTTTTGGTTTTTGTTTCCTTTTTTATGGGGAATAACACCAAAGTCAATCTCAGAAACCTTTGAACAACATTGTGCATAAGAACATTGGGAACAACACACCCAGGTCACCCGGTAAACCCTTTGAACAAGTTTGCACATAAAAACACTGGGATAACACACCCACGTCATCCGTAGAAACCTTTGAACAGTACACATAAGAACATTGGGGGTAACACTCCCAAGTTACCCTGAAAACACTTTTGAACAAGTTTGCACATAAAAACATTGGGTATAACAAACCCATGTCACCCTTAGAAACCTATGAACAACTCTCTCTCTCTCTCTCTCTCACACACACACAGACACACAAGCACACAGACACAGATTCTCTCACAGAGACTTTCTCGCGCACACACACACACACACACACACACACACACACAGATTCTCAGACTCACACACTACACACACCACCCATGACACACACATGCACACACACACATACTCTCTCTCTCAGATTCTCACTATGCACACCACCCATGACACATGCACACAGACACACTGCACACCCCCCCCCCCCCCATTGCACACACCTACAAACACACCCACCACACACGCAGGATTTACAAGCTCCGTTCTTGCACTCGTGCTGCTGAACGACTCTGGCGCAAATCCCCAGGGCCGGTGCAGCCATTAGGCGAACTAGGTGGCTGCCTAGGGCGCCAACTTGGTAGGGGCACTAGTGAGCCACTAGCCGGGCATAGGAACAAAACCGGGGTTTCGTTGAGGAAGGCTCCTGGGGGAGAGCTAACCGGCCCCGCCCGCTCGAGATCACGTGTTCTATAGTGGACCGACAGGGGTGGGGAGGCGGAGAACAGAGAAAAGCAGCGTCACCTTTTATACCTTCCTGCCAGACCCACAAGGCACCGTCACCCTCTACAAAGCCTCTTATGGAGGAACCCGGACGCCGGGTCATTGTGTGCAGCCGGAGTGGTTAATGGGAGCTGCATTCAGGGCTGGGAGAGCGCAGCGGGCAGTGCGTGACTTCATGGAGTAGACCCACGCGAACTCCCACCCCCCGTAGGCATAGTCACGGTGGCACCTTGAACAGCCCAGAGCTCCCTTTGCTGCCTGCCTCGTGGGCGGGGGACCCGGGCAAGAAGAGACCTGCAGGGCTCACCCATCCGCCGCCTCCACCCTTGTCCAACCAATAAGCGGGGCACCTGAACTGAACCTGAAAACTGTTACCGGCATCTGCCTGACCCGCTGCAGGCCGGGGCAATCCAGAAGCCCAGTCCTTCTTGACACTGGATGTTCAGGCCCCCACTATGGAAGGTACTATCCAAGGGAGCCAAGTGCCTCCCTGGAACAGAATGAGTTCCAGACTGCAGCCATCCACCTAAGATGCTTTCTGGTGTACCTCTCCCTTTCCCCCCTGCCCCGCTCGATGCTAAACCACCACAGAAGCAGGTAACAGGCAAGTGATAGTAGTGGATATGGAATAAGGAGACAGTGGCTACAAAGCAGCAAATAGTATTGAGTTGCCTGGTGTAATGAAAAACGGATATATTTGGTGCCTTTTATGCCACTTGTGACTTCTAGAAGAATGCTATCATCTACCAGCAGCAACTACCTGCTGCTCGGCTCCAACACCAGGGAGAGAACTGGCATGAAAACTTAGCCACCTCTCCTCTCTGAAAGTGACCCTTGAAACTGTGCACTGAATAAGCATAGGTTGTACTTCTGTAACAGAGCTTTCCTGTCAAGGACTGCCAATCCTATTGATTATTTGGCAAGGTCTAATGTAGACACACACATTACACAAAATTTCATATTAATGAAAATGTATATTTTAAACCCTCTTGTAAATGCAACAAGTGTTATACTTCCCCCTCAGTCTGCCAGGAACATGAACATCCGATTCCTACAAACTCATCTGATGCTAGGAAATGCCTTTGTCTGCTCTGGAAGGTGAACTACCCCTGTTTTATTAACAGTCTCATAGCATTTGGAGGGAGTGACAGCATGATTCTTTTGATACAAGTCTATTGCTGCAGGCATAGTGGGTTGTGTACATCCCACACAAAGCTTTGGGACAGCTACCTCCTGCCACCAATTGTTTTTATTAGTAAAAAAAACATGATAATCCAGTCATCTCTGAAGAATTGTTTTCAGTTATCTCATGTACTTAGGATTCCCAACAGCTGGCCTCAAGTGCGCAGCAAAAGGAGGGCTCATTTTACAGTCTGTGTCTAATGATGGAATGGAAAACCTAAGTTGGTTGTGAGGGCTTTAAAAGCTCTGCGGCCCCAATTAGATGTGGAAGCTACTGGAAGATATGATCTTTTGTTGAATAGGGATTTTAAAATCTCAGGAACTGCTGCAAAGCTAGGAAGGACTGCTGCTTACCACCACTGNTCTGCGGCCCCAATTAGATGTGGAAGCTACTGGAAGATATGATCTTTTGTTGAATAGGGATTTTAAAATCTCAGGAACTGCTGCAAAGCTAGGAAGGACTGCTGCTTACCACCACTGCACTTGCTGTGCTGATAAATTGCTTTTATCTTCTGTGCTGAAGAGTCCTTACAATGGGATAAAAAGTAATGCCACTCCTAGTGTACCTGCCTTAGTGAAAAACCTTTTTGAAGAAGATTCTACTTTAACTTGTGAGATGCTTATGGATGCCATTTCTGCAGAATATGCTTCACACCATCAAATTGACCATGATTGCATCATCCCAATAAACCCAGTTGATGAGACACAGTTCCCTGGGATTAATAATAAAACCAAAGAGCTACAACCCTGGGGGTGGATATATGGCAAAACACCAAAGTTTAGTATTAGTACTTGCTTTAACATGATACATAAACAGTCTTGCCTTGAAGTTAAAGTATTTATGGATGTCAAGTGTGGAAAAATTACCTCAGCAGTGGCTGCCACCCACCATGTGTGATGAGCTGAAGAAGAATCCATTGGCAGCAAGTTTTGCAAGTGCTCTGCTGAGAACAGGTTCAGTCTGCCAAACAGCTGAGAGCTTGGAGAAATGTGCACATCCCAGCACTGCTGAACAGCTGATTGAGGAGAACCTGGGTGCATGCGCTCCTCCATCCCCCCCCCTTCCATCAGCTATTTGCTGAGTTTGGGGTGCATGTGTTCTTCAGGCCCCCCCATCAGCTGTCTGGCAGGGCTGAGATAAGCACAGGGAGCCAATCCTCCAACCTCACCTTGGTGGGTACAAAAGAGGTGGGAGAGAGACTGTTAGCATGGGTGGCTGGGCCTCACCCTGGGCTGCATCTCCAAACTCTGCTGCCTGATGTATCTCATGGCGGCTGGCAGCCTACCCCAGGGTCAGTCTGGCGGCAACGGAACAAATGTGCAGGTGAGTCCCAGACTAAGGCAGGCTACTGTCATGTCTGTTTTCACCTTTCCACCATATCCAGCCCTTCCTGTGTAAAATATATATGTAAATACAGGTTTTATATTCATACCAATACAAAATGTTCATTTTTTAATGTTATCACGGGGGAGCGGGGGCGCAAGGCTGAAGTTTTGCCTAGGGCACCCAGTACCCTTGCACCGGCCCTGCAAATCCCATTCTCACGCTGACTTCCTTCACTTCAAATTCTGTCTCTCCACCCTTACTTCTGCTATCTCCCTTGCTAGACAACACTACTACGCCTCCCACATTGAGTCCTGTTCTTGGGACCCTTGCCGCCTGTTCTCTACCTTTGACTCCCTCCTCAAGCCTCCCTGTCCTCCTCCTCCTTCTTCCCTTTCTCCTCGGATTTGCCTCCTTCTTCACCTCCAAGATAGACAAGATCCGCCTCAACATCGCTTCCCACTCCTCTCCTCTTCCCACTCCCACCCCTCTCCCTCCTCCCCCTCCTTCTCTCCTGTCCTCCTTCTCCCCTGCCTCCCTTGAGGAAATCTCCTCTCTGCTCTCCTCCTCCAACCCTTCCACTTGCCCCCTTGATCCCATTCCTTCCCGCCTCCTCACCTCCATTACTCCCACTGTCGCCGCCTCCTTCCTGCACATCATCAACCTCTCCCTCTCTACTGGCTCTTTCCCTTCTGCCTTCAAACATGCCACAGTCTCTCCTATTCTCAAAAAGTCCACTCTTGACCCCTCTGACCCTTCTAGCTATCGTCCTGTCTCACTCCTTCCTTTTGCTTCCAAGCTGCTTGAACGTGTTGTCTACTCCCGCTGCCTTGACTTCCTATCCTCCAACTCCTCCCTTGACCCCCTCCAATCTGGCTTCCGCCCCCTTCATTCTACTGAAACTGCTCTCGCTAAGATCACCAACGATCTTCTGGTGGCTAAATCTAAACGTCTCTATTCCATTCTTGTCCTCCTTGATCTCTCTGCTGCCTTCGATACTGTTGACCACTCACTCTTGCTGGATTCCCTTCACTCCCTTGGCTTTTGTGGCTCTGTCCATAACTGGTTCTCCTCCTACCTCTCTGACCGCTCCTTTAATGTGTCTCTCTCCAACTCCGCCTCCTCCTCCTTCCCCCTCTCAGTTGGTGTTCCTCAAGGCTCTGTTCTTGGCCCTCTCCTCTTCTCGATCTATACCTCATCCTTAGGCAAACTCATTGCCTCCCATGGCTTCCAATACCACCTCTATGCTGATGACACTCAACTCTATCTCTCTACTCCCTCTCTCTCTCCCTCTGTTCAAGCTCGTCTCATCAACTGTCTCTCTGACATCTCTACCTGGATGTCTCAACGTCAACTCAAACTCAACATGGCTAAAACTGAACTCCTTATCTTCCCCCCTCATCCTTCCTCTCCTTCCTCACTGTCAATAACTATTGATGGAGTCACCATCCTGCCTGTCCCCCAAGCCCGTAGCCTAGGCTTCATCTTTGACTCACCCCTTTCTTTTAAACCCTACATTGACTCTGTTGCTAAATCCTGTCGCTTCTCCCTCCATAACATTGCTAAGATTCGCCCTTTTCTCTCTGTCTCGTCTGCCAAAACTCTTGTTCATGCTCTGGTCATCTCTCGCCTCGATTACTGTAACCTCCTTCTCACTGGCCTTCCCCGGTCTCACCTTTCTCCCCTCATCTCTGTCCAAAACTCTGCTGCCAGGGTCATCTACCTCGCCAGTCGCTTCGACCATGTGCAGCCCCTCCTCTCTTCGCTTCACTGGCTTCCCCTTCCTGAACGAATCCTGCACAAGCTCCTAGTCTTCACCTATAAAGCTCTTCACAACCTTGCTCCCCCCTACCTCTCTGCACTTATCGCCCTCCATACTCCAGCCCGTGCACTTCGCTCCTCCTCTGTCCCTTCTCTCACCCTTCCACGCCTTCCCTGCTCCCCTAAGCGCCTTCGTCCCTTCTCACTTGCTGCCCCCCATGCCTGGAACTCCCTCCCTGTCCACATCCGCCTTGCCCCCTCCCTTCATACCTTCAAATCTCTCCTTAAAACTCACCTCTTTCGCTCTGCTCTGTCTGACTCTTTATCCTGCTGAGCCACTATTCCTATACCTACGATCGGTTTACCCTTATCCTTGCAACATGGACCTGCCTGCTGTCATTCTCATCGTAACCAAGCCAAGTACGTGCACTTGAGACCTCGCATCTTCATGAATGTTAGACCCCTTGTCTCTCCCTCTGTTCCCCTTCCTAAGTCTCTCCCCCAGCTCCTGTCTCTCAGATTGTAAGCCCTAGGGGCAGGGACCGTGTCTATTTTATTACTTTGTAAAGTGCCAGGTACACTGCTGGCGCTATATAAATGTTTGTTAATAATAATAATAATAATAATAATACAAGCACAGAAGCGGTGGAAGTTGGATGTACAAAAAGAGAAAATGCTGAGAGTCAGACATGGAGGGAAGGGAGGGATGCCTTTACTCTGGTCTGGCTTCCAGAGGGTTAAGTGAGCTGCCCCTTTGGTCTCCTTCACCCTCCGTGGGTCCAGGCTGGTGCCAAAGTCAGAACCTACTAGCCGCTCTGTGCTCACTGCTGCTGCCTTGAGCGGGGGCAAGGCTGTGCCACTGGCTGCTGGGCTGAGGTGCTTCAGACTGCCCCGGCCAGGAGCGCGTCTGGCAGCTTTGCCCGGCAGGGCTGCGTGCAGCTCCCGCCAGCCACAGAGGGAGCGAGCGTTGGTGAGCAGAGTGAGTGACCCAGAAAGAGGAGGGAGGGCTTGGATTTGCTAGGACCTCCAGTTTCCCTAGGAGTCAGAGTCTGATTGCTGCTAGGGGAAAGGACCAGCAGGGCTGGTACCATTATCCTAGCCTCTTGCTGAGTCGCTGTGGCAGTGACCATAAGGGGAATGTGTTCCCCCCAGGCTCTTTAGGCCTTTACCCCGGGCTGACGGGGGGCTAGGGGGAGTGGAGATTCAGTTGCTGTTTCAGGCTGGTGGTGGGATCACTGTCAGTGTCATCATGATCAGCAGGCTCATGGCTCAGCAGCAGCATGAGTCCTGGCGCTTGTTGTCAGTCAGGTCGCGGCACTGGTGGTGGTGCTGGTGGGGAAAAGAGAGACAGAGCGCCTGAGTCATGTGCTGTGTGCCTCAACTGACTTGAGGGCTGCAGTACTGTGTGGTGGTGCTACCATGCATGCGCAACCAGCCGTGCGACAAAAAAGTCTGCCGGCTGGCTGCAGCTGCACTCTCTGCACTTCTGCTCTGGGCAGAAGTGCAGAGAGCACAGTTGCGACCAGCTGGCGGTGAGAATCGGGATGGAAGGGGAAATTCTGGACCCTTCAATGTACTGGTTCCCCTCTGATCCCGAACAGCTGGAGCTGTCAGGAAAACTGGGCAGTCCAAGACAATTCTGGACCTCTGGCTACCCTGTTCATGACTGTTTTCTATTTGTCTCCTTTCTGATTCTTGAATCTGCCCCGCAAATGCAGCCCCTGCTCCCAAGCACTGAAAGAGTGAGCTCAGGGGAAGGGAACAGAGATGAGGGCAGGCACAAAAGGACAGGGGATAGATACATGGCATAAATCCACAATGTGGAACCTCCCTTTGTGTCCCCACCTCAAACATGCCCCTTTAGCACCCTTGCCCACAACTCCAATCCAGGCCATGCAGCTTGTACTAATTTTCAGAATGGCCCATGGGAGGAAAAAGATTGCTCACCCCTGATTTAGGGCCACAACCATTGGCATTTAAAAGTAACAGAAAACTTCTCATTGACTTCGCTGCCCCTGATCCCTTACCAGGGATCTGGTCTAAGGAGCTGCTAACTCAGCTGTCCCCCACATTTTGCCTGTGTGACCCCATTTTGAGACTTCAGTATAATCTCATGGCCCCAGATAACAGCTTCACACAAAGTAGATTAAATAGCAACTAACTCCTGACTGAGGGTATTTTCAGACGTGACGGGGCCTATTCGCCCCGTCCCGGAATCACTCAAATGATTCCCCGCCGGGATCACTCCGGCATGGCCAACAGATGTGCTGGGGGATCCCGGCGGGGAATTGGGGAGGGGGAGGGGCCGCGTGGCGCAATGTGCGGCCCCCCGGCCCGCCCCCCCCACGCCTCCTGGCCAATGCGGCCCAGCGCCCGCCTGAATTGACCACGGTCTGGAATTGACCCGGCGGGGATTCCGGGCCGTGGCTGCCGTTCAGACGAGACGGCTCGGTTCATCACAGTGGGAAATCACATTCGCCACGCGATCGGCTGAACCGCGGGGCTGGCGCCGATCGCGTGGTGAATGTGATTCCCCGCCGCGATTGACTGTGATCAACATCTGGGGGGGAACTTCCGTTCCCCTCATCAGACGTTACGGTATCACTTTCACCATGTGCAGATTCACTGTGGTTGACTGTGATCTCGTAACGTCTGAAAATACCCCATATTTGCAAATGGTGGGATCCCACTTAGTTTCCTGACCCACTGTTTGGAAATGTCTGTGCTACGTGCATTGGAGCAGAGGCAGGCAGTGTTACTGGTCACCAGAAGCAACACATTTAGTTATTTATCTATATTTCTAGCCTGCCCTTTCCCAAGGGCTCAGGGTGGGTAACATATAAAACATATCAAATGAATCCCTTAAAAATATACTGTATAAAAATATAACTCCCCCACAAAACTCCATGAACCATATCCCCACCTGCCAAATGCCTGGCCAAATAGATAGGTCTAGCATCACCTCTAGAAAACTCTCAGGCTGTGGTGCATCTCCAGAGGAAGGGCATCCCAAAGCTACAGAGCAGCTACTGAGAACGCCCTTCTGCGGGCCCTTGCCATACAGACTTGGCATGCTGATGGAACTTGCAAGAGAGCTCTCCGAGCTGACCTTGGGGGATCATGATGGGACATAGGGGAGGAGGCAGTCCTATAGTTATGAAGGGCCCAAGCCAAATGTAATCTGAAAAAGCTGCCTATCGGAATGGTGTTGCCAATTATTTATTTATATAGTGCCCACCGCCAGCAGTGCCAGGCACTGAATAGTTGTGATTATGGAAAGAGGTCCTTGCCTGAGGGGCGTACAATTTAGAATGGACAAGGAGAGGGGAGACAAGAGGAGAGACACATAGGGAGGGGCAGAGACATTCATGAGAAAGTGCAGGTGCATGTGCTTAGCTTAGGTACAAAGGAGAAGGGGAATCCTGAAGAAGGAGGCGGTATAAAGAGAAGCATAAAGGAGCAACCTATGAGGGTGAGGAGTTAGGGAAGGCCTGATGGATGAGGTAGGTGTTTAGGAGGTGGTGGTGTTAGGGGTTCATTAATGGGTGGCCTCCATGTGCCAGTAGGGTGACCAGCTATGCAAATGTGAGGACATTTATGAGAAAGACAGGTTGAGCCAATGCAGCCCTTCAACCTGTATTTCTCATAAGTGTCCTCTACAATTTGCATAGCTGGCCACCCTACGCACCAGCCCGCCACAGGGCTCTACCAGCTGTTGGCATCCTGTCACCATTGCACTGCAGAAGCCTTCTATACAGAGCTCTTGGCTGCTGCAGAGCTGCCGCCCCCTGTGCTCCCAAGAGGCAGGAGCGTGGGAGTCTAGATGTGCCAGGCTGTGCTGCTATCCCTTGCCAGCCTCCTTCATATGCTACAGGCCTCACATACCAATAAGCTGCCAGCCCCTGCCAGGGGCTGTTGAAATCTTTGGCAGGCTCTGAAGCTGTCTCTTCCAGATAGAGAGGGAGGATGAAAGCCATGTGTCCTTGCTATCAGCAACAATATGCCCAGTCTTCACCATCTCATCTATATAATATCCCCTCCTACGTCTGTCTGTCTGGCTTTGAAAAGCCTGGTGGTCCTCCTTACACATGAAACAGAAGTGGGGACTGGGTTTAAGACCCTCAATACCCTCTTCCCCTTGATTTGACTCGTTCCATTAGCAGCTCTTCCTTTCCTCACTTCAGACAAAACTGGAATCTCCACCCCCTCAGGAATGTAGCATACGTCTTTCTCACCTGCTTCCCCCTCACTACTCCAGTGCTGTGAGGGCAAAAGCATTATTGATTGTGAGGCTCCCTCCCTCAGCCAGTATGGAAGCAGGAGGGTAGTCACTCAGTCACAGTGCACACAGTACCTTTGGGAGACATCATTAAGGCGGATCCACATAGCAATCTCATCAAGTGGGGAGTGGTAGAAATCCATATCATGAGTGAACCCTTACCCCCTTCTGGTGCTCCCTGAGGATTCCTTGTTCTCTGCCACCACAACCAAGAGGGTGGGCCATTCAGCAGCTGTGTGAATGCATTGCTACAGGACAAGACAAACACAGATTATGGAACAAATGGAAGGGGGAAGGGTGTTGTGTGAATGAGTTTCTTAGACAACAAGCAGTGGATCAAAGTTGGCAGGGGGAGGACAGCTCTGCCTTCTAACCCCTCCTCCAATGGTGGTGGCACTGGTGGGGCTGTTGACTCACCCAGTGTTCAAGAAATTTTGATGCTGGAAAGGACAGCCCCGTTCTTAATTGGAATGCCTTGTCAGCTGCTGTTGTGAGAATTCCAGGGAGTGAAAATGAAGTAAGGCCCAGATGGGAGGAGGATATGACGCTTTCTGCTCCCTGTCTCCATTTCCCCTCTGTTTCCACGTCATGAATACAAGCTAGTTTTGGACAGAGCCTCCATGCCTCGCTTAGTTTGTGCCCCCCTCCCCGCAGTGTGATTGGCATTCTCACAGGCTGCATCCACACACTACAAATTGCTTCGGATTACAGCTCCTGTTTTTGCACCTTTATAACTTCTGCCAGATGTCACCTTTTGGGTGGAAATTTTCCAAGCCTGGTCTCACCATGACGGCAAATTGGTTTGGAGAGTGTGAGGCAAATCCCTGCATCTGTGTTTGAACCATGTCAGAGCTGACACAATAGCTTTCCTGTTTCTCCAAAGAGAATAGTCTACCCGCTCTCTCCCCCTTTTATTTTTAAAACAGAGCTGCGGTAGAAGCGACTGCTGTTGGAAACTTGGCACAGTCATCAGCCAGAGTGATTCATCCACAGTTAGGCTCCCAGGGCCCAATCCAGCTCCCTGTGAAGTCAATGGGAAAGCACCTGATTACTTCAGTGGGAACCATAACAGGCCTTTAGTTCTATAGAAGCACAGTGCAGTAGTGCGGTGCTAAAAAAAAGTGCTGCCTAGCAGATTAAGCTCTGGATTAAGAATTTGGGTCCTTCCAACTCAGCTCTTCCATTGACCTCTGTGACCTTGGCCAAATCAGCCCCCTTGTGGCTCAGGAAGTAAAGTTGCAACCTCTCCAGGATTTGACCCAGAGTCTCTGGCGTTCAGGGGAAACCGCGATTTCTCCAGATCAGCCAGGGACACCCATGACTAATCTGGAGAATTGGGACTTCTGGGACCACAAGGGGTGGCCATGTCAGAAAGGGGGCGTGCCATAGGGACTTTCCCGCTGCCTTTCAAAAATGGCCCTGCTCCTATGGAGCACCATAATGTCATGATGGTCCACAAAGGTGGGGTTATGTCAGAAAGGGAGTGTGACAGCACCTTTGACCCATCTCCTTTCAATGTGGCCCCTAGGGGTCGGACACTTGAGGGAATTCCAGTTTCGGTTTCTTTCAGTTTATAGGTTTTTACAGTTTTAATTACGGGTTCAGTTTTCAGTTCTATATTTAAATCCATTGAAACCTCTAAACTGATTAAAACACCCAAACGCACAAAATGGCCACCGGGCCATTCTGTGCATGCCCAATTTTTTCCAGAATGGTGCCAGCAGCATCAGCACCATTTTGGAAAGGGGCAATCAGCCTGGAATTAAAGTGTCCCCCCCCCCCCACGCACACATGGGGCCCATATTTCCTCCCACCCCTACCCTGGTGCCCTGAAGTGCTACTTACTGGCCTCGGAGGGCTTGATTGAAGCACTACTGCTGCGGTGGGGGTCCCAGCAGGCTCCCTTGTCGCTGTGTCCTCCCTCCTCCGGATCATGCATGTGCAACATGGTCACCGAGGCCATTTTTCGCATGTGCAAATGGCCATCACCTTTAACCAAAATGGAAGTGGCCAAAATGACATCGCTTCCACTTTGGAGCCCCTGTAGCAGTAGCAGTGCTTCAATCAAGCCCTCCGAGGCTGGTAAGTAGTAAGTACTCCATGGCACCGGGGGATGAAGGTGGGGGGAAATATGGCCCTGAAATTTAGGGTCCGTAAATAGCAGCCCTTAACTAAAATGGCCAAAGTGATGTCACTGCCATTTTGGTTAAGGGTGGCAGCCATTTTGTGTATGTGTAAAATGGCCCTGGTGGCCATTTTGCACATGTGCGATCCAGAGGAGGGAGGATGCCACAGCGAGGGAGCCTGCTGGAGCCCCCACAGGAGTGACGGTGCTTCAATCAAGCCTTCCAAGGCTGGTAAGTAGCTGGGGATGAGGGTAGGGGGAAATACAGGCCCCAGGGCATGGGGGTGGGGGACTTTAATTCCAGGTAGGCCGCCATTTTGGAAAAGGGCACATATGTGCAGAATGACCCAACAGCCATTTTGCGCATGTGCAGGTTTGTTTTGTAATCCTTTTATAGATTTTAATGGATTTTAATATGGAACTGAAATACGGAACACTAATTCAGTTTATAAAACCTACAAACCAAAACAGAAAAAATCTGAAATCGGAATTCCCTCCAGTGTCCCACGCCTAACTATTAGCCAGGTAGGTTGGGGGATGTAACCTGTGACTGTTGGGAGCTGCGAGTGAGTGAACAGTAGGGAATGCATCACTCCCTTATCACCTGTTGAGTACTTCTCCATAGCGACTGAGACAGGATGCGACTATTGGCTTGACCCAATATGGCACATCTTATGTTCTTAAGACTCTGGTTCAGTTCTTATTCTGAGGTGCTGGGGCCTGCTGTCAGGGCCTAGCCTGTACCAGCACAGGGAACCAGGGTCTGGTATCCAGTTCACAGGATGTGACAGGATGGAGGCAAGATCCAATAAGCAGGCCAGGCCCAAAGCTAGCGAGTTTTGAGCCATTTATCAGAGACCCAAGTCATGAGACAGAAGTCTGGAGTTGTTCCTATGGGTCAAGACACAGGGATTCAGACCACTTGGGATGCAAGGATGCAACAGGAGGCTGGAGCTGGTGAGGCAAGGCTGGATTGCTGAAGGGTCTCTTTCCCTGGCCAGGAGCTGTTTGTGTTGTTAAGACACTTCCTGTTTCTTGTGGAGGCCATATATGGATCAGGGCAGCCAACGAGTAGACAGCTGGTACCAGTAGAGCTGAAAAAGATCGTATTTTTTTGTCTTCATGGTGCTAATCTGCGTTTTTGGAACAGGCTATGGAGAACCATTGTGGATTTTTGGCCATGCTGGATTTCCACAGTCCATTCCAACTGCTTGTCTTCCCACAGTGCTGAGCCAATTTGCACAAGTGCGCTTAAAAAAAGTACCTCCTGTTGCATCCCTGCCTACCTTCCAAGTGGTCTGAATCCATAAGAACAACTCCAGACTTCTGTTTCATGACTTGGGACTCTGATAAATGGCTCTTAGACTCGTTAGCTTCGGGCTGGGCCTGCCTATTGGATCTTGCCTCCATCCTGTCACACCCTGTGGACTGGATATGGATACCAGACCCTGGTTCCTTGTGCTGGTACAGGCTAGGCCCTCATAGCAGGCCCCACCATCTCTGTGCTAGGAGAGGAGGAGCAGGAGCTGCTGACTCAGATCTCCTGTGGAATATAGGCACCAGATCTTGTTTGGTCTACTTTCCATCCAACCCAGATCAGATCAGTGGGTTCTGACAGAAACAGAATCAGCTATGAAGATCCATTTCAGCTCTAGACACTAGCCATTCAGCCCAGCTTCTGAGAGCATGTACAGCAGCTCTGATGACTGAGTGACTAGGGAGCCTGGGTTCGAGCCCCATTACTACCAGTCCTGATAACCTACAGCCTGGGGATCTATCTCCCTACCCTTGCTCCACTGAAACAGTTAATGAAGGCTGCTTTCTGGAAGATTTTATAATTACCTATATGGTTTTATTGCATAATGGTTCAAAGTTTGCTCCATTAGGCTCTTGGCATCTTTGCAGAAAACAAATGGAGCGACTGGCATCCATCACAATGACTAATTGCAAGGGCTTTGTTTACCTTCTGCAATGCTCCTGATCAGTACTGGCATGGGCTCTGTGGTTTGGATTCCCAGCATTCACCCCTCTGCCATGGTGGCTGGATAGGGGGCGCTGGAAGTAGGCGGCAGCTGCTTGGAACATGGTCTATGACTGTGTAAGCTGGGTGCAGGGGACCTGCTATGGTTTGGGGATATTGTGGGCTGGGAACTGAGGGTCTTGGGTTTGAATCAGAGCTGAAATGTGTAGCCAATTCAGTACTTGCAGACATTGCCTGTATTTTTAGTCTAGAGACAAAGAGTGGTTGCCATGTTGGTTCCAAATGTAAGAGACAAAGTAGATAAAACTATTTTTTCAAGTAGCCAGTTGGTTATGTGATCTCTGGAGTGAGAGCTCAAGAGTGGAAGAAAGAATGGTCCAGCCAAGCCAAGCTGAAACTCAAGAGGCCTGGGTTTAATTCCCTGCTCTGCCATGGACTCTTTGCACAGCCTTGTGCCTGCCACTTAGAGCTTATTCACACACAGCACTGTTAAAGTGGGCAGTGGCACAAACCCCATTCTGAATGTGTGTGAAATCTTTATCACTTCCTCTGCTCCTTGATGATCCCTTGCTCTCTGCTCCCCCACCCCGATATGAGAGGTTATTCCAACAGTGCTCTTCTCCCTTGCACCCACTTGTTCCTTAACCTGTGCATACCTTGTCCAACCATTTGCACAAATGCTGATCTCCATGCATTTCAATGGCCTGTCCCTGTGTATATGATGGCAGAGAACAAGGATCATCCAAGTATACAGGAAGGGCCAAGGATTTTGCATAACACTCAGAATGTGTGTTTGTGCCACAACAAAAGGGTGTTGTGTGAATGAGCCCCAATGCCACTGAAATGCAGGGATATTAGCAGCTGTACGAGTTCATTGCTATGGGACAAAGCAAACACAGATTAAAGAAAAGGGGTAAGTTTGCAAGGGGGAGTGATGATTCCCTTAGTCTCTTTGTTCCATCCTCATAAGTAAAATTGGGATAATAGCACTGTTGCTACCATGCAAAGGGCTTTGAAAATAAATACATAATTAAAGGACAGTGCTCAGACAATGGTAAGGGCCCCGTGTATTCTGCGTTTTCCCCCACTGGCAGCAGAATACACAGGGAGATGCAGAATACACAGGGCCCTGACTATGGTAAATATAGGGTCAAGTACTGGAGATTCACAGGGGAGAATTGGGCTCAAAGTACAGGAGAGCAGGTGTTGGTATTTAAATACTTCAGTTGGGGAAAAGCTGGAAATGCCAGTGAAAAGCAATAGCCTGACACACTGGGGTTGGGAAGCCTTTTATTGACCCATTATTGCCTCACCCCCTGGGTCCTGGATCGGCCCCTGCGGTTGACCGGAGGTGTCTTCCTTGGAGTCCCCTGGGTATGTTGGGTGGCGACGATTGCGGCGGGGCCCTCTCGGTGGCTGCACCACAGCTGTGGAACTCCCTCCCGATGGAGGTCTGCCTGGCCCCAGACCTCCCCTCTTTCCAAAGACAATGCAAGACCTGGCTGGACCACCAGGCTTTTGGCGAGGGTGATGATTGCGGGGGTGGGAGTTTAGCTCTGCCTTGGGGTATGTTTTATACTGATATTTGATAGATTAAATGTTTTAAATTGATATTTGTAATTATTTATTAATATGTTGTCTATGTTTATATTATAGTATTATATTTTTATACGTTTTAATATGCTGTGAGCCTCCTCAAACTGCTGTGGCAGGAGGGGGCAGCTAAGAAATCGAAGGAAATAAATAAATAAATAAAATTAAATAAACTCATTGCAGTCCAGAATCAGATATAGGGAAGTTGGGGTCCCTGTGTAAAACAGGGGTGTGGGTCCCCTGCTAATATAGGAAGGTTTAACAGATACTGACTTGCTCATTAGGAAAAGGTATGTTACCATAGTTAAATCCACATCCTACACTGCAGTCCCTGTGAGTCCCTGTGTTCCATATATGATATTTCTAATTTACTCATGGGCCCCATGTGTTGGGGGTGGGGTGGGGGGCTTCTGAATAGCTGTAGGCCCTCCAGTGGGCAGGATTCTCTCCATTTGAGGGTTTGTCGGCTCATGTCTTACAGCAGTGCTTCTCGCACTCCAGTTATCATTTCAAGTTTATTCATGGACCCCATGTATTAGTTGCACTTGCCTGGGTCTGGCCTTACTGCAGCCCACAAAGTGGAAGCCATGCTACAAACTTTTGAAGATCAGCGAGAGCCCATGCCTACCATACAGAGTATGCTGCTCACACACGGACAAGGCTTCCATGCAATCCTACTGTAGGCCATGGGCTGCCCATCCCCTGAGAAGCAAAGGGCTAAAATCTGTGGAGAACCAGAGAGTCCCTGAATCTCTTGGATAATGGTTTCTCTAGGTACCAGGGTGATGGCCGCCTTAGGGTGTTTTCACACAGTTAGTCCGGATTAACTGAATGTAGTCTGGACTAGGTTGTCCGTCTGAACGCTGTCAATGGTGCTTATTAGTCTGGGCTAAGAAATAAACAAGGTTGTTATAAAACTCCAATCGCTGGAGTTTATAACAATCATTCTTAAACTAGTCTGGACTAATGTCCATCTGAATTAAGAACATAAGTAGTGCCATACTGAGTCAGACCAATGGTCTATCAAGTCCAGCATCCTGTCCTCTGACAGTGGCCAATTTCGATCGCGTGGGAGAAGAACCAACAGTCACAATGGGAATCTATTCCCCGTTATTCACTCCCAGCTCCTGACAGTAAGAGGTGCACCGCGTAAGTGACTTGCTTAATAGCCATTAATGGACCTACTCTCCAAGAACTTATCAAGTCCTTTTTTAAACCCAGCTATTCTACTGGCCCTGACAACGTCCTCCGGCAACAAATTCCATAAGTTAATTATGCGTTGAGTGAAAAAGTACTTCCTTTTATTTGTTTTAAATCTGCCAGCAGCTAGTTTCATGGAGTGCCCCGTAGTTCTACTACTATTTGAGGGTAAATAACTGTTTCCCACCACTCAAGATTTGACAAACCTCTATCATGTCCCCTCTCAGTCTTCTCATCTCTAAGCTGAAGAGACCCAGCCTGTTAAGCCTCTCTTTGTATGGAAGCCGTTCCATGCCCTTTATCACAGCAACCCCGAGCTGCCTGTGGCAGGAGGGGCGGGGTAGTAAAAGCTTGAAAATAAATAAATAAATAAATAAAGTTTTTAACGTTTATTAGGGTACTAGCATCCGCTCTGACCCAACAACATCAACAAGAGACAATTACAAAATAACATAAGACAAAACATAAAACATAAAACAAATAACAAATAAAACAAATAAAATACATAACCCTGAGATCCTCCCCCTAAAATATTGAGCACTCCAAATTATTAGAACCCAAAGAAGGAGGAGAGAACGAGAGGAAAAAGAAACAGCAAAACCCCCAGAAATAAGCATGACCCCCTACAGGGATTCCCCCTCCTGAATATGTTCCTTAATCAGGAGACGCTTTTTAGATGTCAGGAGGGTATAAGCTGCAAGCGACCCCATAGCATCCCTTCCGGTCGGGGAAAGAAGAGACAGATAACAGTCATCAGTAAAGGGGGGAAATGACCAAAAAGGGAGCAATCCAACCCTCCCTCGAGCTAGTATAATAGGGGCAACGGAGCAGGAAATGTTCGACAGATTCAATTTCCCCCAACCAACACGAACAAACTCTTAGCACACAAGGGGAGCGCCTGTGTCTGCCCTCTACCAAGGCAGTTTGAACCTGCTAAAAGCGGAGAAGTGTATACTGCCTACAAAGACAAGGGCTCTCCAAAAGATCCAGGTATGACTCAAACCAAGGAACGATTTTAAGGAACTTCAATGTAGGCATGACTTTCCAAGAAGCCAACACTGCCATATCTTCCTGGTAGTCCATATCCTGAATTTGGGTGAAAATCTCTGTCCTGATAACCGAAAGGGTTCTCCCACGAAAATAATCGAATGAGAAACCCAATTCACGTATTGTCCGCCCCAAATAAAGGAGCCAGGGATATGCACAGACCCCCTCATGAAGTAATTTCTCTCTAAAGGATTGCAATGGGAAGTAAGACTCATGTTGGGCTAAAAGTCGTAGCCAATAATTAACAAAAGCCTTCCTATGCAAAGCCGTTATTGAGGGGGAACCAGTTTCCAACCGTAAAACTGCCCCTGGAATACTAGGGCCAACTCCTAATAATCTCCGGAGGAAGAAATTCTGCACCCTTTCTAGGGGCAAGATGTTAGGAAAAGGGACTAACTCCAGGCCAAACAAAAGGGCAGGAGGAACTTTAGCTCTAAATACCCTTAGCCGCATGGACAGGGAAACCCCCTTAGAGAGGCCATTTACCTTCATCAATGCCCTCGTGTCCCTGGTTGCCTTATGAATCCTGGACTGCAAGTGAGGATTCCAAGAGCCACTCTTACTAAAGATGACGCCCAAGTAGCTAAAAGAGGGGACCAAACTAAGCTCACCCATCTCAAGCCTCCAAACAGGAGGGAACCTTCTTTTCCCCAAGACCATGATTTTGGTCTTCTTTGTGTTTATCTCAAGACCGTTAGATACACAGTACTTATTAAATTTACCCAAAGCTCTTTTAATTCCAATCTCAGTCTGTGAAATAAGGACCAAATCGTCCGCATATAGGATGAATCTCAAAGTACTATAACCAATCTTTGGGAGATGGAAGTCGTCGAACTTAAGGCATTTTGTCATATCGGCCAGATACAGATTAAAGAGAAGAGGGGCCAGGACACAGCCCTGGTGCACCCCTCTCTCAATGGGAATAGGTGCGCTGGTGCCCCTCCCCATGGCCACCCTTACCCAGGCCTCATTGTTGGTGTAAAGCTTGGAGATTGCTGCTAACAACTTATTCTCGACCCCCTGGGACCACAATTTGCTCCATAAACTCAACCTGGGGATGGAGTCAAAGGTCTTAGACAGGTCTACAAAGGCTAGGTATAATTTGGATTTCTTTATTTTAACATATTTGTAGATAACATGCTACAACAAAAAACAGCAGTCTATGGTGGATCTGGACTTACGAAATCCCAATTGCTCCTGGGGTATTTTCTCCCCCTCCTCAGCCCAGTTTGTAAGATGGTCCAAAAGAAGCCTCGCATATAATTTGCTGATAACCGAGAGTAGGCTAATTGGCCTATAGCAGGCAGGATCCGGAGTTTTCCCTTATTTAAAGATGGGAACTATAATACTGGATAGCCAGGAGGCAGGGATCCTGTCTCCTTCTGCTACGACTGAAAATACCTTAGCTAGGATTCGCGCCCACCATAGGGGACTCGCTTGCAAGACCTCTGCAGTTATGCAATCAGGACCAGGGGCTCTATTTCCCTTTAAACACATGATCAAAGTTGCAATCTCCTCCTCAGAACAGCCACCTAAACACCAATATGTTGGAAATGCAAGGACTGTGAGATCATTGCATCCATTTGCCCAATGCAGAGTTTACAGAGGAGTGTGAGTAGCTAATCATCAATAAGCAGGCAGGAAGCATACTTAAGCTTAAGTAGCTTTATTAGGAAATACATGTAGGATAGGAAAGGCCTACATCTATGCTAAGTCCTAAGACTAGGTGTGTTCAAGAGGGAGGAAGGAAGCTCTCTGAGACACAAAGAGATGAGAAATCTCCTGGGGGAGGAGATTGACCAATCAGGTCCTGACAGGAGTAGGACAGATAGGATGGGGGAAGGGTTCCCTGATCTGTCTGTCTACTCCTGGTGTTTCTAGCAAACAAACAGGATGAGGTGCTTAGGGGGGATGCAACCAAAGGAATGTATTTCCAACACCCCTTCTCATCGTCCCGTGCACCGAATCATTTATGTGCACTGCTGACAATTCCCAATGCTTCTCGTAGCCTCTGGAAATTGTCTCTGGGTAGCGGTTTGGTCAGCACATCCGCTATCATTTCCTCTGTAGGACAATAAATCAGTTCAACAAGTCCTTTTTCTTGCGCTTCTCTCACATAGTGACGCTTGGTGTTGATGTGCTTCGACCTTGGCTTTATCTTTTCCATTTTCGTAAGCTGAATGCAGCTTTGATTGTCCTCATACATCTCAGTTGGCTTTGGTTCGTCTATTCCAAAGTCCTTTAGTAGTCTGTGTAGCCATACTACCTCTTGACATGCTTGAGTGGCTGAAATAAATTCTGCTTCTGTGGATGAAAGGGCAATTAATGACTGCTTCTGGCTAGTCCAACTGATTGCTCCGCCTCCATACAGAAATACATTTCCACTCACAGATTTGCAGTCAGTCTTGTCTCCGGCCCAGTCCGCATCCATATATCCCATCAATCTGGGGTTCTCGCTTGCTGGTAGTTTTAAGTTTAAATGCATTGTGCCCTTCAGGTACCGTGCTATTCTCTTGACTGCTATCCAGTCCCTTTGGGTTGGTGCACTTACTTTTCTGCTTAGTATTCCTACAGCAGCGGCAATGTCTGGCCTTGTGACGGTGGCTACATACAACATTTTGCCAATTGCAGTTCTGTACTGGTTGTCCTGTGGTAGGGGCTCGTCGTTGCCTTCCTGGCTTAGGAAATTTGTTTCCATAGGTGTCCCCACTTCATTAGCCTCTGTCATGCCTAGGCATTCTAAAATGTCCTTTATCTTTTGTTTTTGATTGAGAAGGAAACTTCCATCTTTTTCTCGTTCTATTTGTATTCCAAGATAGTAAGTGATACCTCCCAAGTCTTTCACCTCTATTTCTTTGTTCAGATTCCTGACGATTTCATCACAATCTCGTTTGTTTTCATGGCATACAATCAGATCATCCACATAAGTTAGAATGTATGTCCTCCTTTTATTTCTGAACCTTGAGTATAGGCAGGGGTCAGCTTCTCCCTGTATGAACCCCTCCTTAAGGAGCAATTGATTCAATTTTTCGTTCCAGGCTTTCGCTGCTTGCTTTAAACCATAGATACTCTTTTGAAGTTTGCACACAAGTTCCTCCTTCCCAGGTTCTTTAAATCCCGGCGGCTGCTGCATGTAGATATCCTCTTTGATATCACCATGTAGGAATGCAGTCTTCACGTCTAAGTGCTGCACTTCCATTTTTCTTGCAGCTGCTATGCTGAGGAGTGTTCTTATTGTGGTGTGCCTTACTACTGGAGCAAAGGTTTCGTCGTAGTCTTCGCCGTATTTTTGGGAATATCCCTTGGCCACTAATCTCGCTTTGTGGCGCGTGATTTCCCCTTCTGCATTATGCTTGGTCTTGAAGACCCATTTGCATCCAATGGCCTTTTTGTTTTCAGGTAGCTTTGTGAGTGTCCATGTTTTATTTTCATTAAGAGACTCAATTTCTTCCTTGGCAGCATCTCTCCATTTGCGCGCCTCACTGGTTTGCATTTTTTGAATGTCTTGCCATGTTGAGGGCTCCTGTGGTTCCTCCACTTTTGCCGCATAGGAGAATCTCGCTGCTGGCACTCCTTTGTTGTGTCTTTCAGAACGTCTCACTTCTGGTTCTGGTTCTGCTTCGGCTTCAGTTTCAGTATCAGCATCAGTGTTATCTTCTGGTTCCAGTTCTGGTTCTGCTTCAGTTTCAGCATCAGCATCAGTGTTGGTGTCAGTGCCCCCTTCTGGTTCAGGTTGATTGAACATGGTCAAATCAAATGAAACTTCAGCTTCCTCTTTTATCTGCAGTTCTGCAGTCTTTTTCTGTCTTGATGAACTTGGCCTCATTAGGTCTGGCATTTGATCAGTGCTTCCCTTTTCATTTTCATCAAAATAGACCACACTGCTTATCTTCACATTTCCAGTGTCAGTGTCCATTACTCTGTATCCCTTGCATCCTTGTGCATAGCCAACAAGTATCCCTTCTTCACATCTGGTGTTAAGTTTGGTCCTTTTGGCCTTTGGGATATAAGCATAGGCTTTAGAGCCAAACACTCTAATGTGCCCCACACTGGGCTTGTTCCCATGCCATAGTTCATAAGGTGTTGCTTTTGCACCTTTGGTTGGGAGCCTGTTCTGCAGGTATGTGGCAGTCATTACTGCTTCCCCCCAGTATTTGTTTGGCAGATTCGCATCCAAAAGCATACATCTCGCCATCTCTATGAGAGAGCGATTTTTTCTTTCTGCTACTCCATTTTGTTCTGGTGTATGCGGGATGGTTGTCTGGTGTTCAATTCCTTTTTGCTTCAAAAATTCTTTCATCTGTTTTGAAACATATTCACCTCCATTATCTGACCTTAGGATCTGAGGTGATCTTCCAAACTTATTGCTGGCTCTTGCAACATATTCCTTAAATTTCTCCAGCACCTGACTTTTCTCTTTAATCAAGTAAGTGAACGTGAACTTGGAAAAATCATCTATGAAAGTCAATGCATACTGGTTTCCTGCAATTGTTTTTGTCTTCATAGGACCACAGATATCACTATGAATGAGCTGTAGGGGGTGCTGTGTGGCTTCCTCCTTGCTCTGATGAAAGGAGGGCCTAGTTCCCTTTCCTTTTACACAGCAAACACATCTCTCATCTTTAGTTGCACATGAGTTCATTTTAAAATGTTTAACTAGGTCTGGAAGTGCATGCAACACATCTGCATTTCTATGGCCCATCCTTCTGTGCCATTTGCTTTCACAGTTCTTATGTCTGCAATCTTTTGCAGCATTTGCATACTGATCCTGTTGCAAGCAATCTACCTTGAATAGGCCATTTGAATCCAGCATTCCTCGCATAAAAAGCTCCTTTTCCTTTGAAATTCTGCAATATTTCCCTTCAAAATGCACTGCAAAACCTTTCTGTACAGCATACTTGACACTTATAAAATTATGATCCAATTCTGGGACATATAGAGCTTCTTCAATGGTAACTTTCATTTCCTCACCGTTTCCCAGATGACATATGAGTTTAGCCCTGCCTCTTCCTTGACAATAAACTTTCTCTCCATTAGCCAATCTTATAGGAGTTCTATAAGTCCTATCCAGATCAATAAATCTGTCTTTGTCCTTTATAAGATTTTTAGTTGCTCCAGAATCAACAAAGAAATCATGTGAAGCAGTCTCACATTCTATTCCTTCCACATTTTTAAGTTGAGATGCTTTTTCCTCAACCAGGCTGAAAGCCCTATCATGGCTCCCTTTGTTCTTTGCAGAGAAGCTGGGAACTTCTTGCTTGGTGCATTGATATGCGAGATGCGTGGTTTCCCCGCAATTGAAGCAACGCTTAACTCTTGCAGATCCTTTTGAATTTGCAAAAGGCTTCTTGTTCTCAGCTGCCTTGCAGGCAAGCTGTGAGGAAAAGTTTGGCTGTTCATTAGTTTGAGCCATATTAAATTCCTCAAGTTTCTGAATAACAACATCCAAAGATAGGTTATCCTGCATTTCTATTATCTGACAGACTGTTTGAAAAGTTGTTGGTGGTAAAGAGTTCAGCAGAAATGCCACTATCAATTCATCTGGTAAATTCAGCTTTTGATTTTCCAGTCTCCTGACTAGTTCAAGCAGGCCATTAACATGAGCTGAAAAATCTTCACTCTCATCCATTCTCATATTACAAAGTCTTTTAAGCATTTGTATCTTTGATATATTTGACTTCCCTTGATACAGTCTCTGTAAAATTTCCCACATATCTTTTGCAGTTAACTTGTCACGTATGTGCACATGTAAACGCTGACTCACCGACATTGAGATGATTGCCATAGCTTTGTCATTTTTCTCATCCCAGAGTTCTTGTGCTGCCCCTGCATCTGTAGGTCTGTTGGACTCCAGCATTTTCCTTAGGCCTTGTCCTCCCAGTGCCATCCTTGCATTATGACTCCAAGCTTCATAGTTTGTTGCTCCAGTGAGCCTCTCTGGAATGGAGACCTTCAGCATAGAATCCATGGTCACAGAGACTAAAATCTTTCTTTTCTTTTCTGCCTTTAAGATTAATGCTAGCACTCAATTTTACTCACTCTGCGCTGCCTTTTGGGTGTCTGGGCCCATAACCCTGTTGGAAATGCAAGGACTGTGAGATCATTGCATCCATTTGCCCAATGCAGAGTTTACAGAGGAGTGTGAGTAGCTAATCATCAATAAGCAGGCAGGAAGCATACTTAAGCTTAAGTAGCTTTATTAGGAAATACATGTAGGATAGGAAAGGCCTACATCTATGCTAAGTCCTAAGACTAGGTGTGTTCAAGAGGGAGGAAGGAAGCTCTCTGAGACACAAAGAGATGAGAAATCTCCTGGGGGAGGAGATTGACCAATCAGGTCCTGACAGGAGTAGGACAGATAGGATGGGGGAAGGGTTCCCTGATCTGTCTGTCTACTCCTGGTGTTTCTAGCAAACAAACAGGATGAGGTGCTTAGGGGGGATGCAACCAAAGGAATGTATTTCCAACACAATAGGAATCCACAGCGCCTGGGGTAGGCAGATCCTCAGACCCAACATCCTGATCAGTATATAGCTCCTTAAGGAAGGCTACCCATCCTGAAAAAGAAGGGCCTGGTCCTGCCGGCGATCTTCTTGGCCTTAACATACCATTTATTGCTGACCAAAATCTGCTAACATTGCCAGTAGAGAGATCTACAGCCATCCTACCCCATTGTTCATCATAAAAGGCCTTACGTTTTGCCCTAAGGAGCCTCATATAAGTGGTCCTAAGAGTCTTAAACTCCTCTTCTAGATGGGGTAGCAATTCCTTATGCCACTGTCTCTTTTGGTAAACCACCCTCCTTTTGAGTGCCCAACATTCAGAGTCAAACCACTTACAGCCCAAGTTAAAAAAACTTTGAGCCACTCTTACTCTTAACTACAAGCTGGTTCTGCACTGTCGCAAGAATTTGCTCATACACTGGGACAAGGCATCCTGCCTCACAAGGGTTCTGAATCATATTGGCCAAATCTTCAATAGTGGCCAACCTAATTATCCTGTGCATTTCATAAATCTGATCCGAGGAAGAAAACCTCTTCAACACCTGAAGAGGTTCACAAATACTATCCATAGCAGGCGTAGGGCTCAGAGGGACCCCACTCTGTAAATACATGGCAAGGGCTACATGATCACTTTCCGGTCTGACAATCCTCTCGACCTGTCCATACTGTTCTTGATAACAGGCCTCAACCAAGATCCAATCAACAGTACTATTACCCTGGGGGCCCATAAAAGTAAAACCTCCAGGCGGGCCCTGCGATGCTGCTTCATATAATGCCCTGAGTCCAAAAACCTGGATCAGGGCATTTAGATGGTACGTAGGATGGGCACCTACACACACCCCGCCCATCCCTGCTTCCATGGCCATAGGTACCACACCTGTCTCCTGGATCACCCCCTCTACTACCAGTACCTAAATCATTCTAAATCATTCTCGTTGACCGTATCAAGTTCAGTTGTGTCTTTTTTGAGATGGGGTGACCAGAACTGCACACAATATTCCAGGTGCTTTTGCATCACTGATTTGTATAGAGGCAGTATGACCTCCTCAGTTTTATTCTCTATCCCTTTGCAAATAACTCATAACATTCTGTTTGCTTTTTTGCCTGCTGCTGCACACTGCGCTGAGGATTTCAGTGTATTGTCCACAAGCACTCCCAGATCCTTTTCCTGAGCGGTAACTCCTAGCTTAGTACCCAGCATTGTGTACTCATAGTGTGGAATATTTTTTCCTATGGACATCACTTTGCACTTGTCCACATTAAATCTCATCTGCTCACAGAATCCGGGTTTCTTGGTTGCAGGGAAAATAAAATTTCAGACTGCCCGGGGCCTGGCCCAATTACTAGTGCTTATTAGTCCAGACTAGTTGACTATCCAGTACTTATGGCCACAGAGTCCAATGGCAAGCTCTTACAGACACTCTAGGCATTGTATGTCACTGTGGTTTGTAGGATCACATGAAGTGATGTTTCAGTCACCGAAAACATATATTTTTCATCAGTGGTCCCTAAAAATTGCAGAGCTGGCAACCCTAGCCAGGGCATGGCAGTTTGCATTGTAGGAGGACTGTGATTATAACAAGGGGTGGGGAGAAGAAATGCTAAGTCAGGTAGGGGCATGGGTTGTGGTTGTCTGGGTACCGTGAATTAAAAGGAACAGGGGAAAGACTCTGGGCAGTGGGAAGAGACTTCCCCCTAGGAAGACTCTAGGCATTTTATGCCTCTATGGTTTGTAGGATCACATAAAGTGACATTTCAGTCACAGAAAACATTGTGATGGGACAACTGAAAAGCAGCGCGGGATTGAAATACAGCCACAGTCACCGTGCTAACTGCAATGTTTATTTATTTATTTATTTAAAACTTGTATCCTGCCCCTCCTGCCCAAAGGCAGCTCGGGGCAGTGAACAACACAAAAGATTTAACAATAAAAAACAAGTCAACAAATTTTTAAACAAATCATAAAACTCACCCTCCCTCTCAAAACCTACCCCCCCCACCCTACCCCTACCCCTCGCCAAAAGCCTGACGGAACAACCAGGTCTTGTGTCTAAATAACAGGAGGGTGGGGGCCAACCGAGCCTCCTCCAGGAGCGAATTCTACAGCACAGGGGCAGCCACTGAAAAAGAACTCAAATCAGTGGACACCCACCTCGCCTGGGGAACCTCCAAAAAGGCCCCCACGGATGATCTCAGGGGTCGCACGGGCACATGGGGAGTGAGGTGATCCCGCAGATAGGCAGGGCCCAGGCCGTGAAGGGCTTTAAAGGGCAAAACCAGAACCTTGAACCTAGCCTGGTGCTTTATAGGCAGCCAGTGCAGAGCCTGGAGCACAGGTGTCATGTGCTCCCTGCGGCCCGCCCCAGTGAGGAGACGGGCCGTGGCATTCTGCAGCAGCTGCAGCCTCTGGACCAGCTTCTCAGGCAACCCCACGTAGAGCACATTGCAGTAATCCAGCCTCGAGGTGATGAAGGCATGGATGACAGTGGCGAGATCAGAGTCTGAGAGATATGGCCGAAGCCACCGGACAAGATGTAACTGCCAAAATGCACTCCTGCCACGGCCACAACCTGAGATTCCAGACTGAGCCGTGAATCGTGGTGCACACCCAGACTCTGTACCTGCGAGACCATGGGAGGGCAAACCCCCGCCCCCACAAGAGGAGATTCAACCACTCCCAGGCCCTCACCCACCAACATCACCTCCGTCTTGTCAGGATTCAGCTGCAGATGGCTCAACCTCATCCAAGCCCCCACAGCTGACAGGCACTGGGAAAATAAAGACTGCATGGCCTGGGTTGATGGAAAAAGAGAGGTAGAGTTGAGTGTCATCAGCATACTGATGACGCTGCATGCTCTGAAATGTTAAACAAGAGGGGGACAGAATGGCACCCTGCGGGACTCCACATGTGAGGTCCTGGGGGGAAGATGTACACTCCCCCAAGACCACCCAGTGAGTTCTCCCGGCCAGGAATGAATGAAACCAGTCCAAGACTGTCCCACCAATCCTGGCACGGTCCCACAGGCGAGTCACCAACACCTCATGATCGACTGTGTCGAATGCAGCTGAAAGGTCTAGCAGAACCAGCAAGGTCTGACGACCCTGGTTCAACGCCAGACAGAGATCGTCAACCAAGGCCACCAGTGCAGTCTCCATACCATACCCAGGCCGAAACCCGGACTGAGAGGGGTCAAGGAAGCTGGTGCGGTCCAGGTGTTCTTGGAGCTGCCGTGCCACAGCCCGTTCAATAACCTTCCCTAAAAATGGAAGGTTAGAGACCGGCCGATAACTGTCAGGAACATCAGCGTCAAGAGATGGTTTCTTGAGCAGGAGCCTAGCCACAGCCTCCTTCAGGCATTCAGGCACCCTGCCCTCCTGAAGGGAGGCACTAACCACTCCAGCCAGCAACGGCTGACGTAGCATCTCCTGGCTGGCTTTCACCAGCCAGGATGGGCAAGGATCTTGTTCACAAGTGGTGGCACGAACAGATCCCAACAAGGACTCCACATTGGCAGGCGATACCATCTGAAACTGATCCTACAAAACAGGACAGGACGGGGCATCCATAGCCCCAAGATGATTCTCTGCAATAACTGTGGAACTGAAATTGTGATGGAGGCAAGCGATCTTATCTACAAAGTACTCGATAAACCAGTTACAGGGGTCACTGGATTGCTCCAGGTCCAGGCGGAGACAGGCAGGACTGACCAAGTCTTTCACCACCGGGAAAAGCTCCTCTGGACGTGACTTTGCAGATGCAATTAGGGCAGCAAAGAACTGCCTCTTTGCTGCCTGCACCACCACAGCATAGACCTTTAAACTGCTCTTATGCTGCAATCGATCATACTCATTGCGAGTCCCCAACCGGCTGCCCTCCTGCTTCAAACACCGCAGGCCCTCAGTAAACCAAGGAGACCTGCAGGAGACTCGGGAGGGCAGCAGACACCTGGGAGCCACTCTGTCAATGGTCTTAGCCAACAAGGTGTTCCAGAAGGCTATGAGATCATCGACCAAGCAGGTGTCATGGTCCAGGGGAAACTCCCCCAGAGCATTCCAGAACCGATCTCGTTCCATAAGTCTCCGGGGGTGGACTGATCTATTAAGTCCTGCACCCCGTTGGAGTCTGACATTTGCCAGGCTGCATGCCTTTAGGAGTTAATGGTCAGACCATGACAAGGGCTGCATCCCCCTAACGTCTACTAACTGACCCCCCGCCTCAAGGCTGGTGCAGAAAACCAAATCCATTGTATGTCCCTCTTTATGTGTGGGGCCACATGACTAGTCCAATCCAATCCAATTCTTTATTGAGGAAGCACTAAATGCTATATCAAATTAAAACCAACACACAAAAGAAACAATAACAATTAACAACATAAACCAAAGAATTGAATAACATATCTGTATCTGGGTACAAAGGTACAGAGGAATTTACACGCCAGAAGATAATTAGAATCACTGGGATGACTGGGGGCTGAGCCCTCTGGCCTTCTCTACTAGCAAGAGAAAAATTGACAATAGCTTCACCTGTGAGGTTTCAGTAAGAGTAAATAATACTTCCAATTTCTCAGTATTTCCCAAAGTAAGACCCTGAAAAATTGGATCAATCCAGAGCTCCCTAAGGAGGGCATAGGTTGGACATTCAAGAGTAAGATGGAGGAGCGTCTCAACCACCACACCACAATTTCTGCAGATTCTCTCTGCTCTGGGAATTGCCAGCCTCCTGCCTTTCACTTCCTCTGTTTCGATGAGATCAAAGCGAAAGGGAGTGTACATTCTTCTTAGCCTTGCATCCTGCATTTGTTCTAAATAAGTTTCCAGGATGACTGTGGTCTTAATCTTAGAATAAAGTGGAGCAATCCTAACTCTTGCAAGTAGATTTAAATCACTAGATTGTGCCCAGTCCTTGATCTTCCTTTTTAAATCAGAGTTTGACAGCCTAACATCTGGGAGGAGATTACCTTCTGCCGCTATGCTCATTTGAGCAGCCAGCATCTTAATGCACTTCAGCCAGGTGTAGGGGATAGAGCCCTCATGGTCCCTTTCTTCCAGAGAACAATCTTTCAGCAGCGTTGGTGAATTATCCGCTGCTAACTTGTGCCAGAACATTATGGCTCTGGTTATTGCCTGTGCATACACTGTAAGAAATCCTGTTTCGGCCCTCATCATTGGTAAAGGAGTAGCCCTGGGGGTTCTCAAGAGAGCACGTAGAAAATAATTTTGAGGTAGCTCCAGGTTCTCCTTAAATCCTGAGATTGTTACTTCAATTCCATATAGCAGAGAAGGGATAACCTTTAGCTGAAAAACCTCCAAGGTTTGACTAACTGTTGACACCTCTGTAACGTAAGTCTCATGATTCCTCCCACCATCTGCTGGGCTTTTATTATCTGGGCATCATTATGTGCCTTCCAGGACTTACATGAAGCAAAATCCACTCCCAGGTAAGTATATTTGTTAGTATATGCCAACTCCTGATTTTCCAATCTCCATTTACATTTGGGACGAGGAGCTCCATAGCACATAACCTTTGACTTCTTACTATTAACAGTCAACAGGTTCCCCTGGCATTAACTAGACAGGGCTGCCAAAGATCGTTGCAGGCCCAGTTGGGTCTGAGAAAGAAGAATGATGTCATCAGCATACATCAAAATGGTGACTGCTCTATCCCTAATGCATGGAGGGGCAGAATTTGCCTGAAATAGAACTGGAACCAAATCATTAATGTATAGATTAAAAAGTAGAGGGGTAAGAAGACAGCCCTGCCTCACTCCTTGCGAAAGAGGAAAAGTTCTTGTATAGCTGTCTCTACTATCCATTCACACGACTGCCTCTGTTCTTTCATGTACTTTGACTAAAAGGTCCAAAAGGTCTGCTGGAATTCCCATCTTTTTAAGTTTAATCCAAAGCAATTATCTACTAATGGAGTCAAATGCCTTGGCAAAATCTATCTATTTATTTATATATGTATTTATTTATTTCTTAGATTTATATCTCTTAGATTTATACCATCTATGAAGGCAAGGTAAAGCTTTCCCTGCTTTATATTTACATATTTGTCAATCAGATGGTTAAGTATAAAAACATTCTGTAGGGTTGACTAGTCCAGTCTGTTCACATGACTAGTCCAGACTAGAAAGTAGTCCAGACTAGATTGTCCGTCTAAATGGTATCACTTTGTTAGCGCGGACTAATAAACACAGGAGTTTATACACGCTAGTCCAGACTAGTTTGTGTGAAAATGCCCTCAGAGAATGAGAGAAGATTCTACAGGAGGGGACTCAGCATTAAATGTAAAAAGGAAGTGTAGCAGGGACACCTTAAGTCCTTTAAGAATGAGACCCAGCCTACTCTGTGGCAAGGTGAGAGGGCTGCAGCACAGGCAATTAGGATGCCTAATGAGTAAGGTTACCACCTCCCTCCAAGATTTCACTATGTCTGAAAACAGACATAATGTTAATTCCACTGTAACATTTCTTATGCATGTTGCAGGGCTGTATTGTTGCCTTATGCAGCTCTGCAACATGCATAAGAAATGTTAAAGTGGTGTTAAAGTGGAGTTAGCATCATGTCTGTCCGGTGGGCATCAAAAAGCGAACACAAAGTGTATCAGACACAATGGGCTGCAACAATATACATGTATGGCTGAAGTCTGAATATAAACAAATGAAGTAATATATAAACCACCAACGTAGATACACTTAAACCTGTATACTTATTCAAAAATATACACTTCTCAAAACAATGAGTCTGACTAAAAAAATAAAAAGAATGTTCATGTAATCCAAGTAGTCAGTAAAACATATTGTCATCATCTACACGTTTCCAGCTGAATGTACTCTTTTCAAATTGGATGTAAACAACTCTTTTCTAGGGGCCCAGGCCTTTATCTTCTTGAGGACCAAAACCCTAGCTTACAGGCAGTAAGACTTGATGGTCTAGCAGTAAGACTGCTTGTTCAAGAAACTAAATGTCAGGGGTTCTAATCCACTGTGTTGCTGCTGTTGTCAAGTAGGAGAGAAAAAAGCTGTACTCTTTAGAAATTTTTTGTTGGTGCTTGCTGTGGAAGGTTCATGTCCATTCCTGTGCATGGGGTCCTGATCCTGGAGTCAGAGCACCCTTTGTTACCTACTTAAGGACAAAAATCATAGCATAGCTGGAGCAGGGCCTGGTAGTCTAAAAGTGAGGTTCTTTGCTCATGAAAGCAGAGGTGGTGGGCTCTAATCTCCTGCATCGGGGCTTGTGCAAACAGAATCGATAGAATGCACATACTATCCCAGTATGCTTCGTGTGCTACAGTTGAGAGTGAATGAATGAAAAGGGCCTTGGATGAACAAGATCAATAGAACACACATACAATTTCACTTTATTGTTCACAGCAAAAGAGCTATGACAACATACCCATATAAAAGGACAGACAAATGAGAAACACAGTGCACAAAATAAAATATAATAAGAGCAAAACCAATGAGTTCTGTTACAGGTGATTTTCAGGCATCAGTAGCTGCCTGAAACTTAAATGCACAGCCACTGTTCATTACAAACAGGGGACTGCTGAAGCCCTGATTTTGAGGAAACCGCATGACCTATATTTCTGAAAATTTAACCATGGCTGTAAGTTGTGAGGCCCATCATATCCACAAAGTTTGAAAAAGAGCCATTAGGAAAATAAAATGTTATAATTGCTTAAACGTTAATTGGTTGTGGTCAAAATGCACACCGTCCTTACGTATTTGAATCATCAATATTTCCTCCCCCTGGATGAGTCGAGCCCCTAAACTTCACAGGCTTTGAGAATGAGATCAATAACAAGAGCTTCTGAAATATGATACTGATGGATGCAGCCAAAACCGAGTTATTAGTGATAAAAAATCAGTTCTGCAGGTTCACGCCTGCACACTTGAGCTCTTCTCTCCTATCGGAGAGCCAGAGAAGCAGACGCATCCCGTCCCCCTGTGAGCTCTGTGGGCTGCTGTTCCTGCTGCTGCCCGGCCCCGTGGCAACCTGCCAGCCCCACGCGCACCATCCGCCAGCCCCCCCAAACCCCGACCACAACCCGTCCAGTCCCCGCAAACGACAAAGTCACCCCCCCAAACCCCACTCACCACCCTCTGCAATCCCCACGCACACCAACCTCATCCCCCCACCAGCTCCGCGTGACCACCCGCCAACCCCCCCACACCCGCCCCCAACCCCCCCCCCCCCCC